>PPNW03000042.1:0-61525 GCA_003708315.3 Groenewaldozyma salmanticensis | reverse complement strand
GGAGGTTTCACTATGGCGGGAAGATCTCACTATACCGGAGAGACTACCGGAGAGACCAGACTAACGCTGGGGAATGGTCAGCTAGGCTCCAAAACTTCAGTGCTGTACCGGAGAGACTACCGGAGAGGTTAGCGGAGAGACCTGATTAGACTTCCAGCCTGATTTCATTTCACTAACAAACTGTTCCACCTGAGTTTTGGCCCTGTTTTGGCACTGCTTTTTCACACTGCAGATTTCCGGCCTAATTTGGTTTCACTAACCAATTGTTCGACCTGAATTCTGGTGCTGTTTCAGGAAGCTGCGAAATTTTGACAGCATTTTGACCAGACTAAGCTAACACGGGAGAAGGGTACGAAAGCATTTCATAGAGGGCTTTGGTGGCAGTCACCGATTTCACCAAGATTTGGCCAGGGATATGTTTTGGCGGATGCATGTCAGGAATGTGAGGTATTGTTTTCAAACATGGGTTTTACTCAATTATGCTCAGATGGTAATAAGTTGTGCAGTATTACTGAACCTAATTTTGATTATCGCAAATAACCTAACTTTGACGACGTTAGCTGATATGAGTCAGGGAACAAAAGAATGCTTGAGACACGTTTTCTTCTATGGTAGTATTCATTTATGGTAATAGGGGAGTCCGAGTTGCAAAGTATAAGCTTTCAGGACTTGCATTCCATTGTTGTTGGTTGATGACAGCTGCTTATGTTATTGGTGCGGTTTGATGTCTCTACTTAATTGCGGCTGGTATATAATGATCGTATATAGCTGAAGAATCTCCCATCAATGGCACTCGATGTGCTGCTAGCTCACATAGTAGAAATTGATATGGCAGTCTTCAAGAGTAATGAAATGGGCATATTGAGTGTTTCTGAGTGCAATATAGGCAGATGCCAGCCAAAATAGCAATAAGCAACATGCTAAAATATTCCTGCTGAATAATCGGACTAGCGAGTGGTGATAGTCTGTAGGCATAGATTTCTGCCACGGTGCTGGCCATGAGCCGGTCTCGCTAACTCTCATTCGCGTTCCTTCAATTCTAAGGACTTGTATCAGGTGTTTGCCCTGTCATGAACTGCAATATTGCGTGTGTGCTACGTTATTTGCCAAGTTAAAAAAAATCGTGACCTCCTCCTCACCCTTACACTTTTCTTCCCTCCTCACCACACTTCGCTGACGCTCATTGCCACTCGCTGCGCAACCCTCCTATTTATACGTTTGCTCGCTTGAACATGACCTGATTGTTACTGGGTCTTTCAAGGAATGTACGATCGCCCGTGCTCTCATATCACGGAGGTAGCCTTGAATTGAGTTTACCATTATGCCCCTAAACTGCTAAATATGTAACAAAAAATGCTCGACAAGTGCGGCGCATTTGCAGCTCTGGTTTCGACTGTTAAATCCCGTTTGAAAAGTGCACCATTGAGGAAATAAGGAATTGCTCTCAAACAAGAAAAGCTATGCTAATGGTTGAAATTGTGCAGATGATAGAGACATGATGTGATTGGAAGATGTACTGAGGCTATGAGAACAGTTCGCTGCTTTGATAACACGAGCAGGGAAAAGACAAGTCATTGGCACTGACAAAACCCCAGGTGCAGGTCAGCTATTACACTTCATAAACTGTAACTCACCTCACAGCGTATATAAGTGGAAAAGTAGGAAGCTTAGAACAGAATTTATCTACTAGAGACAAAATTCAACCGCTAGAATCAAAAGCTGTTCACCGAAGATAAAAGCTCTTCAACATACTACTTATGACACTGAAGATGAATGGGAAAAAAACAGTCTTGTGAGGTCAAGGCAGTTTTACTGTGGTGGTGTGTGGTTAGTTGAAAAACAATTGCCCTTGAGAAACAGATTCAGAGATATTTAAAGATACTAGGGTATTGTTGAGAAGAATGGAGTCGAACATTCTTTGTCAAATAGGTTCTTTCAATCCCTTGACTGATTGGGGACCTACCCTGTCAGAGGTCTCTAAAGCTATATGAATGGGTACACTTTTTGGCTAAGAAAAGCTGCTTGAATTCGACTTTCCAAATTGTGCCCGAGGTATCACAGAACACTTTTGCTGCTAAAGCGTTGAAGATAGAGAGGTTGAGTAGGAGTAGTCAGGGTGAAAAAATAAAATAGCAGCGGCATGACGTAAATAAGTACTTTTTTTGATAGTGCGTGAAGTAAAACGAATCTGCTGAAATTTCCAACCCAGGCTGATCTCTTTAATACAGCTGTGATTCACCTCCATGCACATATACTTACTATTTTGTAAAATTATTCAGAAGTCATGAGCACTATTTCACGGTCGATGCAGCTGCAAAGTGCTTACAAGCAGGTTAGCGAGCAAATAAACCTAGTTGCTCAACAGCTGACGCTTTCAGCAGTGCCACGCCTGGTTGCTGTTTCAAAATACAAGCCTGTGGAAGATATCCGTGCCTTGTATGATGTGGGTCAGCGACACTTTGGAGAAAATTATGTACAGGAGCTTGTGGACAAAGCATCACAGTTACCTGACGATATTCAATGGCATTTTATTGGAGCTTTGCAGACCAATAAATGTAAAGTGCTAGGCCCTATCAAAAATTTGTATGCCGTAGAAACCTTAGACACAGAGTCAAAGGCCACAAAGCTGAGTGGACTAAGGGTTCAGCATGAACTACCAAAGCTTCAGGTCTTTATCCAGGTTAACACCAGTGGAGAGGATCAAAAAAATGGGTTGAGTACTCTCGAAGAAATAGTAGCTCTAGCAAAGCATATCATTGAAAAGTGCCCTGGGCTAGAATTAAAGGGTTTGATGACCATTGGATCATTGACCAACTCGCTAGGTTCTAATGGCGGAGTCAACTCAGATTTTCAGAAGCTCAAGGAAATTAGGGACGAAGTGAGTGTTGCTACCGGTAAGCAGCTGGAACTCAGCATGGGAATGACGAATGATTACATAGAAGCTATCAAAGAAGGGTCTTCAAACGTGCGTGTTGGGACAGCAATTTTTGGCGGAAGACCCCCCAAAAATTGATTGATTGAATAATAAATAACACACATATGTTTGTATATATACACACACAGAATTACCTTAATTATAGCATTGGATCAGATTTTTGCAGAGAATGGGACCTATACTAAGATCAGTCGTCCTCATGGTTACCCTGTACCTTGAATGAAGTTCATCTGGTTCCAGTCGGTAAAGACATCCAAAGTTTCCGCCCTCGGAGGTATGCAGAATTGAAGCCCCAACAAGGTTATTCGATGACTTGTCAATGCCATCAATGGCGCTCCAGTGTAAACCAGAAATAATCTCACGGTCTTTAGCCAGCCTGTGCGTCGCTTTGAATATGTGCTGCGACTCTAAATCTGGGCCTAGCTGTTTCCATCGAGTGAAAAATTCTTCGGCTCCAAAAGTTGCAGGCTCCATGAACTTGTCAATTACCACCGGAAGTTTGAGGTTAAGCAGCTTGAGTGTCCCTGCCATATACGTAATTTTAATGATTGGCGATTCGATAAATGGCTTCTTGCAGTTGATTAGAATGACTTGTTCAGTAGACTTCCCAGGCTTCACCATTGATTCCGGGAAATTTTTTGTGGAAACATGTACATGGTCCTCGCCGGAGGGGTTTCTCAGTTCAACTGACAGAGAAGTTATAGGATTGTCAGTCAAATTCTCGAAGTGTAGCATCACACAGCCCAAATGCTTGCGGTAATCAGATCTTAGCCTTATTCTAATCAGTGAATCCTCATAGAAAATTCCCTCCTGTTTGATCAAAAAGCTTCTGTAACCAACCTGCCAAAGAGAAGACAGCATCACCTTCTCTTCCTCACCAGGAGATTTGTCACTGAAGCCGGAATTCTCACCGTCTTCTCCTACAGGACTGGGCAAACTTTTGTGATCCAACCTTGTCAATAAAGCAGAAGCTCTTTCCGGGAATGGGGGCATTTCATCCCAAACTGTTGCTAATAATGCGGGGTTAGCACACAACCTGAGATACTCACAAGCGCGTTGCTGAAGTTCTGAATCAATCGCGGTAGAGTAAAGCTCAAAGACGTCAATTATCTGCGGCCTAATCTCTTCAAACAAGTTTGCAAACTTGACATATGTATTGAGAAGGAGTCCCATTGTGAACAAGGAGACCATTGGGAACTTGTCATGAAGAGTGATAAATTGCTCAATTGGAGAACAATTCTCTTCGTCAGCAATGAGATGACCATACTCGCCCAAAACATATCCTCCAATCTTCACGATCGTCTCATGACAATTGGGAGCCTTCAAGTACTTCACCAACAACTTAGCAGTATATATTTGTAAGGATTCATTATTGACCACAATTTGTATAACTCTTTGCCACACTTCATCACTTACATGATTACCAGCAATCAGTATAAGCTTGAGAATAGTGTCGACGTACCATTGCCGCTCCACAGCAAACCTTTCTGTTAGAATTGCTATTTGAATGACCATTTCCTCCCGCATTGAGTAATCTGATTGCTGAAGATAAGTTAGCAGCTCGCTAACAATGACTTTGACGTTACTTTGATCGCAGATACAGTAAAGTAAGTCGATGGCCTTCTTGCGCACTGATATATCTCGGTCTCTCAGCAATTCAATCAACCGTGGTAGGTGTTTCAGGGCTGGTGCATGTTGGTTAGGGTATCTAGTAGCCAGAATTGCCATGGCATTAAGTGAGAGATACCTGGTGTTCGTCTCAGACGTACTTCGATTCAGATAGTCTCCTAAAATCTCTAAAATCTGATATAGCAGTTTTCTGTCCAATCCCAAATGGATGGCTAGATTAATTGCTTCAAACAGAACTGCATTCTGAGCATTGTTCTGCTGTATGTTTTTTGACACTTCTGAGTTGAGTCCAACGACCTTGATAATTATCTTGTTGAGAGACACAATTTGAGTTTCATCATCAGAAGGAGGAGGGTAGTATTGTAGAAGTTTGAATAGGTTAATCACAAGCCAAGGACAGGGCACTGAATAATAGACGTAGTCCTCTGGGTATTCGTGTCCAATGACAATATCCTGCAGCCTTCGCACGGCCCTGCCGTAGCAGTTTCTAAACTTGTTCGGGGAATCGCGGGCGATACCTTTCAGTAATCCAGAGATACTTGTTGTGACGCCCAGATCTGGATCATCTAGCAGTGCAATTATCCTGTCTGGCCAGTTAGGTAGTATTATATCTGGAGATCTCTTGTACAGTCGTAGAAGCGTCAAACTTGCCTTTTTACGCACAAAGTTGGAACTGGTGGGCGATATCAGAAGCTTGAAAATGTCCTCCGCTAAAGCATCAGCAATAGGTCTGCCACCTACTGTAGCAATACAATTCAATGCCAGACACGTGTGAAGTTCTTCCAAGGACTCCAAATCCTTTTTGAACGAGTTGATGGCCATCGAAAGCAGTTTGTCATTCTCGTTCAGCATCAAACTTATTGACAGATAGCCAATTTCTTTCTCGCTGTATTTGTTGGAAGATATTAGACTTATAGATTCAACATGCCCAAAATCCACGTCATAGCCGAGAATGTAAATGTACATGAGCTTGCAGATATACTTCTTTTTGTTATAGCCAGTCAAATTGGTGTCAGCAAATTTTTGCCGAATATTTGCCAGTTCGGCATTGACTCTTTTGACTTCGGCACTTCGCTCCTTAGCATTTCTCAGATCTGCAATGAACTGCACCAGGCCTTTCATGGGATTCGACATGGCCGAAGATTGCGAAGCTGACGCGTCCTGAGAAAAAAAATGCGTGTGTTTAGAAACTTGTAAGCGCTTGAACTTGAAAGATATGAACGTCTGATCAAAGCTATGTAGGAAAATCTCAGGGCATTTTTATGTCACGTGAAGTTTTGACTATAATAGATAAAACTTTAAATATGAGCTTACCTTCTTTGGGAAGGGGGTCTGTTTCGGATATACTAAACATTTGATTGAGAATGGCCCTGAAAAGTCCGTTCAACTTGGGCTATTGTACAAGCTCATTGTTTTGTCAATAGAAACCGCCTAATCTAGCTGGCCAATTACAGGTAGTTCAATGACGAAAAACTAGACAGCTTATTTTTCAAGGACGACATGGCTCAAAGTGAAAAAAGCCTTTTCGAAGTATTACTACTACCATGAGGGACTAAAAAAATTTTTTCGTTCAATATAAACCTGCACCCTTTGATCAATTAACTTGCAGAAAAGGGCAGTAAGTAAACTTTGCGGTACTTCCAGAATGGCTCTGTGTTCCCTGGCAGGCTCGGATCTCATGGCCTAGACGTTTGCCCGGCCTCTCTAGAGTGGGCTTCTGACATAAATATACAGATGCGTAGGTGCTCATACGACTGACCGTTAGCTGAGCATATATGCGCCCGCATACAGACTTCTAACTGGCTTGAGCAGTGCAATGGCCGGTGGTGGTGTGCCAGTGTTCAAATGGCTAATTGCCGGCACTTCCGCTGCTTCCTGGCAACCGCCAAGGACGACGATGATGATGCTTCACACAAATGCGTTGGCGTGCGTGAGGAGCCAGGGATATATCATAAGCAGCCACCAGCAAACAGTCAGGACCGCCGATGGTGGTCTCGGAACCGAGAAGGAGAAGATCCGAGATGAGCGCTCCCTTACATAAGCCTCTGACTTATAGTTTCTGTGCATGGCAAGATTAACCATATATATAAAGGTGGAAGGGCCGGCTCATCACCTAAGGTGCTCTCTTCAGTAAATATATAATTTTTTTCTACATTATATATATGTACGCGGACCGGACCTCTTGATTTCTCTGGTTCGAAACTTTCTTCTCTGATATTTTGAAGTGTTGAGAGTTTGCCTGTCAGCACACTGTTGGTTAATAACGAGTTAAAGTTTTTTATACTCACGAGCTGTGTATGTGTATTCATTTAACCACATACAGTCCAGGAGATCTAAAAAGAGCGACTTGACTTTTTATTTTGGATTCCGTTCTAGTTGAATATTTGGAGTTTTTTATTATTCGTTTTCGGTTGTATCACGGCGCCATGCGGTTTGTATCTAGAGTACTGGCTGGAATATTGGCCTTGTGTTACTTTGGCTTTGTGAATGCTTTACATGTCCCCGCTGATAGCGGGAAGCTGCAATTTTCTGAAAATGAGCCTAAATATGTGGCAAGCAGCAACTCTGAAGACAGAGCGCCTCAGGATTTTATTGATGTTGATTTCTCTACCCTTGTCAGGCACCAAGTCTCTCAAGATGATGACCACCCAATAGAAAACCTACTAGTCACCGTTAGTGTGAGGCAAGATGTGAAGGACTGCACAGGAAAGCGTGTGGCACAGGGCATAAGCAACCTCTTGTTCCAGTTTGACTTGAATCAAGCTGAAAATGTCGTTACTATACCAGGAGTACCCATCAAGCTCTATCCTGCCAAGGAGCAAAAGATGTCCACTTTTGCCACGTTCATACCTGAGACTTCACAGGGTGTAGCTTCTTCACAAGAGAGTGAGTTTCAGGAAGATGACGATGAACAGCGCAAGGAGCCGTTGCTATGGGAGGGTGTTGAAGAAAGCATCACTGGAAATGCTCAAGTGCTCTTGGAGAACTTGCTTTCAGGTGAGAGATCAGTAACGGTGTTGAGCTATATTGATGGATTTGGTCAAGAGAAAGTTTCACTGGTGTTGCCACCGTTGGCTTCTATTGGGAAAACTTCGGGCACGATTTCTGCTCCTGTCGGCACTAGTAAGCATAAGAACTCACCAACGAGAGGCGGTGAATTCAAGCATCAGGGCTCTCAAGCTCAATCTGTGCTACTCAGTGAGGGAACTAATTTGGGTGCATCTGGAAATTCTGACTTGAGACGGGAGATGCTACACTACTATCGTGATAGCAGCAAGTACTCGCATTTGACAGAAGTTGCGGAGTATCTAAATGCCGCTTTTGTTGGGTTTCTATCGCCATTCATGCTTTTGGGTTTACTGTTTGTGGGTATCGCAGTGGCTGTATACACTTGCGCCTTTTTTCTACGCAGAGATGAAGTAGAGGTTCACCTTGTGGATGCTTCCAACGAGAAACTCAACGGGACCATATTTTTGGCTTAAAACCCTTGATTCTCTTTGCTTTTTTATTGTTTTTGTTCTGTTTTTGTTTTGTGGTTGAGTTTCACCACGCACACACTCATTTATTTATCTGTTTGTTCTTGGTGTATTAACTTCACCAGATCCTAGCATTTCATGCTTAGTTACGCTCCTTTTTACTCTCAGCATCACAAACGCTGGGTTCACGCTCATTTTGTCATAGAACTTTGAAGCTGAAGGTAACCTATAGTTTCTGTTTCTGTTTTTGTTTTTATTGATTGATTAATTGATTGATATCATATGTTACACTTTTGCTGCTTTTGCTCGAATAATATGTAGTTAAAACGTATCTCTTATTATGTTAATAAGAAGGACTGTTAATGCATTCGAGCAAGCAACTAGTACTCGGTGGACAAAAGTACTGTCCTGCGCTGATTATAAATCTGCGTAATCCAAAAGTACAATATCACTAATCTCCCCCTTGAAACCATCTCCAAACCTGTGCAAAGGAGCCTCAATTGCTATGGGTCTATACACGAAGTATTCACCATTGACTCCAATTTTTGCCTTGAACTCAAAGAGGTCAGAACCAGCCTTGAAAAAAGTTGTTTCGCCATGTCCAATAACTTTGACATTAGTTGTTACATTGACTGGTAACGAGTAATCAATGATGTAAGGATTGCCCGCAGCAATAAACATTATATTTGAAAGTGTACCATTGCCAGACTTCAAAGTTGACAGCGGACTATCAATAATTGTCATTGGCTCATCTGAAACTGGGGTGATACTGAAGGACAAAGTATAATCACGGCCCTTGTTTGTCAACGCAGTTTCAAGGTACCCATTGCCATCCAGTTTCAAGCTTCCATTGCTGGTGAAATCTGCAGTGCCCACAAGCTTGCCGTTGTAGCCATTACCGCTCAAATCGTGGCCATTATTACCGACTCGAAGCACAGTCTGCGAGATGGAACTGACGCTTGATTCCAGGTTGTGACCGGGTGCTGCGGATTGCAGCTTACTTAAAATGTTACTGTACTCATATTCAAGCAGGTCCCCACCCCATTGCTTGTCTCCAAGAGCCGGAAGTCCATCTTTCAAAGCATAGTATAGTTCAGAGTATGTAGATGTGTTATAGCCATAATCGTTCCACAGCGCCAGAATATGACCCAACACAGCAGGGCTGTCTCTTGGCGGATTAAGATCCGGGTAATACCAATTGAGTATCTCTGGAGAGTATGGACCACCATCTGCGGGATTGCCATAGAAGATCTTTTTAGTGTCAATAGAGGATCTAAACGAGTTAGACCACTTGTTGACTACGTAAAGGTAATCATCAGAGTTTATAACTTTGTAACCATGATCAATGTAGTCGGTCAGTGGCTCATCAGCACTTAAGTCCCAATGTTGATAGACAACCGACGTATTGACATTCTCAGAGTATGTGTTGTTATAAGGAAAAGTACCCCAGATACGGATATTTTTTCCTGACTCTTGGTAAATGTAGTCATTCATCTGGTTCACATAGTTAATATAATCTGACACAAAGTCTGATGAATACTCATCAGCACCAATATGGACTTCCTTGGTATGAAACCAGGGCAAAAACGTATCCCAGATTTCCTTCTCAATATTAACTGTATCTGGGTTAGACAAGTTGAGCAAACTAAGGTCTGTGCTTAGACCGAGCTGAGGTTTCCACTGAGCAATAGCCAAAGCATGACCGGGGGATTCAAGCTCTGGTATGACTGTAACTCCTCTAGCAATACACTTCTGCTGGATATTGTCAAACACATCTCTGGTGTAAGACTCGTTCAGTCTGGTGTCTAATCCAGCAAGCTCGCTATCATTCGAGTAAAGTCGGAAAGCTGAGTAAAGTGTCATCTGCCTCTCCTTGCTGTATATCTCGACATTGTTGTACAAATTGTCAGACAGATGCAGATGCAGCGTATTCTGCTTGAAAAATGACAAATATGAACAAAAGTCAATCAAAAAGTCGGGTGGATAATAGTGCCTTCCAGCATCTAGCATAAAACCTCGAGTAGCCCATCCGGGGGAGTCTACACCTGAGCCTTCAGGAATAGACTTATCATTCAACGCTGCTAATTGGAGAATCGATCTTGTGCCCCACCAAACACCAGCGGAGCTTGCCCCAGTGATAGTGATCCCAGTAGCTGTAACGTCTAGCTTGTAGGCCTCCGAGGCAAAATCACCAGCAGCGTTTTTGAAATCATCATTTTCAGCAATTGTGAGGAAAACAGAGTCTTTAGTCGAGTTTCCAACTTGAAGTGAAACATTGTATCCCAAGAAATCATTCAAATCTTGCTGAAATGTTTTGGCAAAGTCATACAAAGTTGGAGGTATCAAGCTGACCCCAGAGTCATCTTTAGCAAGCTTATGTTGTGGATCTACCACAATTGACTGGATGTTTCCCAAACTAAAACTTCCAGATGAAGAGTTGAAAGGAATAGAAGGAATACCCAACAATCTGGCAGAGACCGCCGAGAAAAGGAAAAATAAAGCAAAAAAGGCCCGCATTATTAAGGATAATGCATTACAAAATGAAATTCTGCTTGTTGAGGTGAATTAACACACCTATTTATACATTCGAAGCAGCTGCTCTTGTCATCAACGTGTTGCGGGCTCCGATAGCCATCATTCTGTTTAGGCTTGACAATACTATCTTATCGTTACCTGGTTCCTGAGCACTGTAACATTGTTCTAACCTGTCAGGAGTTATCAATGTCACCAACGTCGATGTCATGATACATCTCACACTGGGGTAATCGATCGCCAGTTACAATGCTCAGAATCCTGGTTCCCGGACGCCGCTCTCGGAAAGCCTTAAAAAAAAAAGTTGTAACGACATTGTCGTTATTTTTGCCGTAATGAAAATGCAATGCGAAAACTCAGTCAAAGAACTGTCACTTCATGTGCTATAGAAAGTGCTGAGCGTTCTGGATCCTTGCTTAAGCAGCTAAAGACCGCAGGATTGACAGTAGCATATTCCCTACTAAGTATCGCCGTTAAATGAATTAGGAAAATTATCACATAGTCGCCAGCTTCGACTATAAGTCTTGATACCAACAACAAGGTGCGAAATATTGAATTTTGTCAAAATATTGTAATGGGTTTAGCAATTGGGAGGTTATCCCACTTTAGGCTTGGATATCTCTGTTCAAGCAACAACTAGTATTGTGACAGCTTGAGCAAACGATTGTTTCTCAATTCAAAATAGACCTCCGCATGTATATGGTGGAACAGGATGGCATATAAGTAGCATTTGCACTAACATGTAGAGCCTGCTCATTTCTTCTTCGCAGCAACCTGCTGTGGGCTCATCGTTAAAAAAGCTAAGCAAATTCTCAAGAAACACTGTGGAGCCATGAGCAGTAACAGAAAGCTAGCAGCACTTCAAAATGGAAGAGAATAAAGTTGTCGTCAGATACATCTTTAGGTGCAGGCCCATGCTGAAGAATGTTTTGACAATAACGACATAGATATTGAACCTGTGCCACGTGACTATTTGTCAAGAATGCTCGGTAGTCTGTGAATTGTAATGAATCCTCCTATGGGAGTAAATCTGGCAGATCCCATCTTTTTGTTGCTTAGAATTAGGTTCTTGCCATGGACATGGCCTCGGGTAAAATGACTTGTGCAAAAACAATTTTTCTTTTCCCCCTCGTCGCCATGACCACAAGCGATTGGCCCAAGCTTTCCCAGTTTCGAGCACATGAAAGAAAGAGAGATCAGCTTGTTGCTGCTTAGGAAAGCCTGCTCCTCATCAAGGACGCCATCATCTGCCAAAAGACGCATATTTCCGATGACGAATTCGAAGGTGGGAGCGATAGCGACTATCACAGATAAGAGGAAAAACACAGAGTCGCTGATTGCTGGATTGTTGTGCATCAAGGACTTTTCTTGGAAAACAGGATCAGAGTGAGTAACTTGCCATTCGTTTACCAATCCGTCTTGCTCCGCCATATCTGAGGTTCGTTAATTCCAGAAGCCCTTAAGGGTGTTTTGATCTGGTGACAATTTTTAGATCTAAACCAAGGCTGGAAATCTCAAATCGAGGCAACTAAAGATTAACCTATTAAGAGGAGCGCCTTTTAGGCGTATCTAAGATGCATAGATAACATTTTCATCTTATCTTTTTGCTCCTTCTATCTCGATCACATATCTCTCTGTACTCTCATTTTTTTCTCCCTTTTTTTTTCCACTCTTAATCTCAGCTTTTCTCCATCTTTTTATCCTGCAGAATAATAGGTTTTACACCGTTTTGTTGAGGATTGAAGAGCTTTGAGGACATATCTGATGCAGTAGACACAGCGTTCAGTCATTTCTTGGGTGGTTCTTTGTCTTAGTATCCATCTCTCATTCTGCGTCGGATTGTAAAAGGCTTATCTCACGGAAATCGGCACCCTGTTGCTTACTGTTGTTTTGGTGGCATCTTCAACTGAGGAGAACTTTTTGTACCCTTCGAATTTTTTTTTCCTGCAAGGATACGCTAAAGATATATTACTTGAAGGTGTGGAGAGAAGTAAGGCATTCTTTTTGGAGAAAAAAAGTGTGAAAAGAAAAACAGGGAGGAGTAACTCTGTCGTGAAATTTCCAACTCAGCTCTTCAGGAGAGACAATGCTGAAAGCAGCTGAACCAAAAAAACCGTCTACGCTTTTACCTTCTATAGCACCGGTTCCATCTTCAGATATTGGTGCTACCGCCCCTATCCAGGTATTTGGTGGTAGTACTTCTTTGGAGGGACTCAACGGGGGAGTGCAATCAAACCCAAGAAGATTGGCACATCAGCTCCCGCTACCAATACTCACTCCGTCGTTACAGCAGTTTATTAGAATGGCCCCAGTGACCCCACAGTCGTCCGCGCCTCTGACTGATGCAAACGCTTCGAGCTCTCATGTTGGAGATGGAGTCAAAAATGAGCCCTCTTTGGCTGTTGATAAAGCTGCAGGAGAGGAAAAATTAGAAAAAAGTTCAGAAAATGAACCAGTTGAATTAAACGGATCAGCAAAAAAGCCTAGACAAATTCAAGTATTACCTTCAGACATATCATCTTCGTCGTCATCATCATCGTCTTCATCGTCATCTTCGTCTGTAGGCGACTCCACAGATACCACACAGCCATTGCAATCCGCAGCGAATAGTGACCCCAATGCGAAACTCCCACCGGTCGGCGGATATGTCTTTCATTCACAAGCAAAATTAACAGTATGCCACAATTGCAGAACCACAAATACTCCTCTGTGGAGACGTAACGAGTCTGGACAGGTACTTTGTAATGCGTGTGGGCTTTTCCTGAAACTGCATGGACGTCCAAGACCCATTTATCTGAAAACAGATGTTATAAGGCCAAGAACTAGAGTCAAAAGCGGGTCAGCGCAAAATGGGAACGGTGGTAAATCCAGTAGCAACAAGCATAACAGCGAAGAAAAGTCTGGCGAGAATGAAAATAGCTCGCCTCGGTGGAAAAACACCACAATTGAGGATAACAACCATAGCAGCAGCAGCAACAGCAGCAGCAGTAGCAGCAAAACAACAGCTGCAGCCAGTAACAACTCTCTGACTCCCAATCCTGCTGCAGCTGGTGCTCCTGCAGAAAATGGTGGCTACAGTCTGCCGCCAATGCTTTCGGTAGACCATTACCGTTACTACCCAGGCGCAATGTATCCACAAAATGGAGGAATTCCTTCACAAAAGTCCGGTATGAGGTCTCCTCAAGTGGGGGCCAAAGCTAATCCGGCAACAAGTTACCCACCGCTTCCAGCTCCAATCACATCGCCACTACTTCTAGCTACCACCGGCAGTGGTGTTGGTGGTGGAGCGATGAGCCGTGCAGCTAGTGATTCTACAATCTCCACACTAAAATCAGCCATCTCAGCCCAGGAGGGTGTGTATTCTAGGCTACCGGGTCTTCATAAACCTGCTGTACAACATAATGGATCCTTGGATAATAGCAATGGATTTGCTGCTCCAGTTTCTACTGCTAAGGCTGTGCCCAAGCAAGAAGACACGACTAGTGCTACTTCTGCTTTGGACCAACTTTCAGCAGTAGCATATTCGTCTCCTTATTTAGCGCCTCAGCCAACGGAGTCAGATATAAGGCCTACCCAGTTGGAGCGGAAACCCCAAATAGACACGAAAATCTCAGAAGCAGAAAGTGAAGAGACACAGCTCTTGAAGACTCGAATCTCCGAGCTGGAAGTGGTCAATGAACTGTACAAAACTAAAATGAGTGAAATGGAACTAGCAGAGCAAACAGCTCGAGAATCTGAGGCTTCCTTGAAAGCACAGTGCGATCTCGTCACAAAGAAGTGTCAGTACTATAAAGCTTTAATACGCCTGATGAAGCAGCGTAAGGGTATAACCGATGAAGGAATTACCTTGAGCGAAGATGACGACAGTGATATGGAACTCAATGATGATAGCAAATCTCACAGTAGTAGCAAGTCTCCAACTGGGCAGGTGCCTAGCCCTGGTAATGGACAAGCTATTTCTACCGCTTTCACTAGCTCTGGAAAAACCCGCAAAAAGCTCAAAGTCTCAGATTTGGTTTGAATGACGTTGTACGAAGTAAACATTACTATCAAAAAAGAAATATAAATGAATTTATCTCATCCATATATACCTCGAACTTCTTGGCTTTCTTTTCTAGTGTTCTATGCAAAAAAAAAAGGATCTTGATCTCTGCCGGGGAGAGACATGCGTCAAGCATGACGATCTCTATAGAAATGCTTGCCAATTCTATTTCCAGACCACAATAATTTTATCTAGTGTCTAACAAAATTCTCAAGTATGAAAAATAAGACAAACTCAATTGAAACGAAGCTTTGAGTGGATACTCGAATGGAATGACTGCTAAAAAAGCTGCCAGCTAGAAATTTATACAGAAATATTGCTCAGATCTCCAGTCCAACATGTACACCCTCTCTTTCAGGATAGATTTTATGAGATCTTGCGCGCTAGGTTCAACATCGATCTGTAAAAGTTTGAGCTTGGTCAGCTTAATTAATTGTACTAGCTAAATAAGTTCCCCTCAATATTCATAGCTCACTTTTCGTTCTTCTCCAATAGAGCTTTTTGGTGCGGTAGTACTATACAAACGACCAGTTTGTGAGTATGAATGTTTCCACGCTGGTGTTTCCTGCCAACAACTCCGGATACCGTAATAGGAAAAAGGCGTTTCGAGCATGCGATCAGTGCAAGCGGTCGCGTAAGCGATGTTTAATGCCCATGGCTAACATGCCTGAGACCTCTGAGATACAGCAGACTCATACTGGCGGCTGTCTTTCGTGCATTGCCTCAAATATACTTTGCTCGCTGGCTACTCCAAAGGAAGAAGAGGAGGATGGTGGTGATTCCGGGACTAATGGAGCAAATGGAAATGGCAACAAGCTGGATATCTTTGCTGACAGAAAACGTCGTAGAGAGTACCAGGAGGAGTCGAAATATCTCTCCAAATTAGAGAGAGCAAAACTTTCTGGCGAGAATATGAATAAGCAATATCCGCAGTTCCTCAGCTTGCTGAATCCTTCAGTTGATCTGATCGTCGGAGATACTGAAGCTGATAAGGATGCTATTGGAGTCTGGATCAGAAAGCAGAACGAAGAAGGTGGCGACCAGGACGGATCAGCTGCTGTTTCCAAGACAATTAAACTTCTGAATAATGGCACGCCGGAAGCTCCCTTTAACCAAAAGGTTGTAATGAGAGACATTAATGATAACGACAAAAATAATAATGATAAGGATAACCAGCCCAAGTCGATTAAAATCAAAGTGGACGTACCCCCTGCGCTGGACAGGTTACTTGTATCGCATTTGACTCATATTAGTGCATTTGCATTTCCTCCCAAACCAGTGGTGGACATGCTAGTAGACGTTTACTTCAAATACATCAACAATATCTTGCCTCTGGTGGATGAAACCGAGTTCCGGCCTTTATACGAGAAGGGTGATTATTCAGTTCCCTTGCTTCATGGAATACTGCTATGTGCTGCCAGACACGGGGAGAGCGAATCTATAATAATGACCGGGGCTGGTAGCGGTGTACCTGCGGCAATAAATGTGCGAACTTTCTGTGCCCAAGAATATCGTAAACTGGAAGGTTTACTGTATGCGCAAATGGAACGAAGCTCATTACTACTGTGTGCCATACATGCGTTGGCAGCATTTCACTCAGAAGGGTCAGAGGGTTTTTTCGAAGCATCCAAAAATTTGAAATCCGCAGTTCATTATGCCTGTAGCCAGGGTTTACATTTGTCAGGAAGTACCGAAAAGGGCGATAGCCATAAAGATGCATTTAATTGCAAGCTATGGCGAAGTATCTGGTGCTTGGATCGATTAGTTACCGTATGTGCATCAAGTGTACCCGTGAACTCACACTCCTGTGACATGGGTCAAAATGTCTTTGAGTTTTCCTGCCCACCTGCTCAGCAAAGGTTGTACGAAACTTGTCGAGAAATTGATGAAATTTTGGCAATGTACCGCCCTCGGCCTTCGTCAGTTCTGCCAGAGTGCTTAGTTTACGACGTTGAACCAGCACGAAATGCCGAAGAGGCCATGTGCCATCTGGTCCATCACGTTGCATGCATTTTGGGCTACAAAAGAGCTCCAATAGATTCCACTGAACGAGTAGCAGAAGTTCTGATTTCAAGCTCGCTGAAGATCTACGACTTGATGGATACGTTCAGACTGGCTCCGTTACAGATAATCCCTTATGCCGCATCACTGACTCTAACGGTATTCTTACGATATTTTACAACACACGAAGTAGCACGACAAAGCTGGAAACGAGGCACCCTTATTTTGAAACGGCTGGGTTACTGCTGGTGGGCCGCGGAGGCAATGGCTTCAATGGCAGAAACAGTCTTTGTGAAGCTAACTAATCAATATGAGCGGGGCAGCACAGTTTCTCCAGCTACTAACTCTTTTGTAACTTCTTCAACAGCGCCATCAACACGAGCACCAGAAAAACCGGTACCAGTGATGAGTGTTAACCCGCTTACTCCACAGTATCCTATGCTGAGCACTAATATAATAACTAATAGCAGCGATGGGTACATGGCTAGGCATACTACAAATCAAGGCGTACAATCGCAAGCAGTTGCTCAAGCCACTGCAAGGATAGCGCAACCGCAGCAACTATCACCTCCGGCGGCTGCATCAACTCCAACGCAAGCACCTACACCTACTCCTGCTCCATTCAACGATAGTTCTGACAATGATAATACTAAGAGCAAACTCGACAGACAACAAAAAATCACTGAACAACTCAATGATATCTTTAACGACGATGATGAATTATTTGCCAGCTTCATTGGACAGTCTAATCTATTTGGTGAAGTGGACCGTGAGATTGTTGATTACTGGTTCGACGGTTAGTTCGAATTCTCCCTATATATATATATATAGATTTATATTCATGAATATATTAAATTAAATTATGCATCAGTTTTATTTTTTTTTTTCTTACTTTTTTTCTTCATGTTTCTTTTGTTTTCTCACGCCTCATCTCGTCAAGAAATCAATTCATTAATCCAAGGCCAGTTGACCAAGTCTTGAGCTCGTAACCGCAAATCTCGTTTTTGTAAACAGCCTTGGACAATTTTCATTGCTGGTCTCCACTCGTTAAACTTGTCCTCAGAGTTATTAGTAATGTTGTCATAATCGTAGTCCGAGTCGTCAGGTTCTCTAAACTGTATCCAGGCCCACTCCACGCGAGCAATTCTGTGGGCAGTTCTACCGCGGTTTCTACCTGCACCGCTGGTAATGCCATTGCTGTTACCGATACTACTACCTGCTTTGGGAGGATCAAAGGGTAGTCTACTCTCCATTACGGCGTACAACAACACGCCCAATGCCCACGAATCTGTTTGTCGTCCGTCGTAGGGCTGGCCCATAAGTAGTTCTGGAGGTACGTAATCCTCAGATCCGCATCGCGTTGTCAGTAAGGGAGACTTGGGGTCAATCTTCCTGGAAAGACCAAAATCTGTAAGTTTGACAACAGGCTTATCATGTTTGAATAGGCTGGCCGTATCAAGAGCAAACAACTCCTCGGCTGAGATGTTCAGCAACACGTTTTCAAGCTTGATATCCCGATGAACTACATTGTTATTATGCAAGTATGCAACTGCTGAGGTTAACTCAGCAAATATTTTGCGAACAATTGACGCATTTAGTTCGCTGCGATGCTCAGAAACCAAATCAAACAGATCCCCTCCTACACAGTAAGGTAAAACCAATATTGCTCTAGTTGGTTCAATGCTACATGCAGAAATATGAATCACAGACGGGTGATGCAGTTCTTTTAGTATTTCGATTTCTCGTGTGATTCCAGACTCGATTCTTTCAAGTGTTCCCTCGCCATGATTGGCAGCTCGAATGTCAACCAGCTTTAGCGCACTAACACTCTGCGAGTTGATGCTCTCTGAGCACAATACAACTTTGCTGAACGCTCCACGGCCAAGCAGCCGGATTTCTCGCCAAAGAGTACCTTTCATTGTGTTAACATCATACGCCTCGTGAAACTTCTCATTATTGACTGGGGAGGGAGGAATCACTGTTCCCTCATTTTTCTCCCGGGGTATTTCCAGCGAGTCAGTAACTGAACCCGCTGTTGCTTGCTTAGAATACTTTAAATCAGTGGTGGGCTCTGCTGCAACCGATACTTTTTCTGCAGTATAACTGGTAGCATCACTGGTGGGTATTCTTTCTGATGACCGCGCATGTCGTAACAGCCATGGTTGCTCTTTAGATATTAAAAGGTTGGTAATAGGAACAGGAGTATACTCACTAACAATCCTGTTTGATGAGATATCCACAGCATTAGTATTGTCCGCACTTTCTCGGCTCATTGAGGAGTGCTGGGTTCTTCGAATCTTATCAAATACTATCGGCTTATCTGCATCAAGCTTAGAGACACTTCTGAATTTATTCAACAAGTCCAGCTCGTCGTTACCAACCACCGGGGAAGGCAATGCAATTAGGTCCATATCAAGATAATATCCTCCTGTATTTGGGGTTGGTGGTAGATTTGTGGATTGGCCTGAGGAGCCAGGTACATATTGCTTTGTCATAAATGACAACGATAATGGTGAGGCTAGCAAGCCAGTATGTTTACCATTAAATGAGCTCTTCCTAGGTCTTGAGTTTCCAAGTATTGTGGTATCAATATTGCTGCTTGAGACTGCTTCAGGAATAGCAATCACTGATGGTGGAGGTGACGGCGAATCCATCAACGAAGGCGACAAGCTATCTGCGCTTGCCGAAGGGATTTGAAGCTTCAACCCCTTACTCTTAGGAGATATCCATACTGGTGGAGTAGTGACAGTGGTGCGGGCAGACAGCAAGTTGGTAACGGCATTTTGTTGGACTTGATCTCGACTTGAACCACCTTGATGCCTTTCAGCCTCACTGTTTTTATCCTCATTGTTGATTAGATCCTCCCTACCGTGAATGCCTCTCCCCTGGTCATTATTAGTGCTTCCTGGAGTGGATCCAAGCTGTGCACCAGTTGACATAGAGCAGGACCACAAGAGAAAGAGCAGGTAGAAAGTGAAATAGAAGAGAGAATAAAAGAGAGCAAAAAAACAAAAGTATAAAATGGCTCCATGGATATATAAATATGTGGATCAGACGAGATATGTCAATAGTTTCCTATCCGATCAAAATGGCAATGCGCACTTTAGAAGCGAGCTACATGTCTATACGTATGTGACTTGAGGGTTAAGTCGCGCTGGAGGCCAATTGGTTGAAGGTACTTGTATATATAGCACTGCAAGTAGAGGGACCTGACTTACAAAAGCGCGTTCAATGTTCTCTATATGAAGCTGCTTTCTTTCTATGTTCTTATCAAGAAGGCAAGAGTCACGTGTGCCAGAAAGCCAACCTTCGATTATTGATGAATTCTAAATCTTTGCACTCTCCCAGCCGCTGGGATTTCACAAAACCGGTTTTTCTGAATTCAGTAATCAAAGAAAAAATAAATAAAAAAACCCACACTTTAAACGGTGGTATTTTACAAGGAGATATATTCCAAGATATCAAAAAGGCTCTTCTAGCTGCTTATTTATTATAGTTTTGCTCTTTTTACTTTTCTTTGATGTTCTAGTGGCTTCAACTTTTGATATAAGGATACCCTTCTATATTTTTTTTTCAACACACAAAATATACTCTCCAAGTCTCAAATGACCACCGCCGCCGCGATGATGGCCAAAGTTGGCGGCGATGGAGCTGCAACTAAAGGCGCAGTGTTTGATGAACAGGAAAAGCAGCTGCAACATGTACCACAGGAGGTGCAACAGCATTTGGAGAACCCCCTGCAACTGCAACAGCAACAGCAGCAGCCTTCAACATCACCGCCGGAAATTGCTCATATCACACACAACTATGTTCCGCTAGCACAGGTGGCTTCGAACTTGGTGTTTGAGTCATATGCCGAATTAATAACAGTCCTTGAGACTTTACCGTCGATTTCGTCAGATCTAGCCAAGAAAAGGCAGCTGTTGGACTACCTGGTGAAGACTCGGCAAGACTTCGTCAAACTTTACGTTTTATCCAAGTGGGCTAAGGTTGCAGAAGGTACTTCCAAGTGTATTGATGTGGTTGCTTGGCTCAATGGACAAAACAACTGTTTCAATAATGTAGTTGAAGTCCTGTATGGAATTGACCGGTCTTTGTCCGGGGCCAAGTTAAAAACCCCAGACTTGAGGACTGCGCTACAAGTTTTTAGAAATGGAGCCCCAACACAAAATGATCACTCCTTTATACCACCAAAACCATTATCAACAAAAGTAGTGCTAAAGACTCTGACTGATCTGAATGTTTTGTTATCGATACGGCTTGCCCTCAGTGAAAACTTACCGCTAGAGTACAGGAATTATCAGATATCTGATGGTAGTGTTAGGTTTTTGATTGGAGACTATTTCTCCGTTAAGCTGGGCATTGCTGATGAGAATATTGAGTCTTCAAGGTTTTTCATTATCGACTACAAGATATATGACCAATCGTTACCGTTTTCAATCTGGATTCGTCTCGAGAAACTGATTAACCCAATGCTAGCAAACATGCCGTTACGAGGAGTCTTTGACTGGATGGTAAGGTTCACGCAAAATTACCAGTTATCACTGATTAATGATCAACTTAATGAGATGTGCCGAGGAATCTGGGTTGAGGATCTGAAATATTCCTTTCATGCTGACCGGTCGCTAATAATAATCAGGTACTGGGTACAACAAGCCGGGAATCTCAAATCTGTTAACAGCGGTAGAAATGTTATTGAAGTGGGACTTTTATCCAAGACTAATTCGCTTGGGCTAAGGTGGCTCAGGGATGGCGTGGAGCAGGTGAATATGAACCCGGAGATTATACAAGTTAGTAATATAGAGGCAACTATCAGGGAATTAATCAATGGTCACATTGGTCATATCATTGAAAAACTGGAGAAATCAATGAACAACAAAAGTATAATAATTAACGATACCACTACAGGAATTAAGAAACTAAAGATTCCTCTCGAAGGATCCAAGAAGTTTACAGTTTTAATGATTGACACTCTTTCCGGGAAATGCGTGCTACAAAATTCATCACAGCTGATTCTGAAAACAGAGCGTGATTTGAACCAACTGGATGATCTAATTGCAAAAGGGCCCGCAGTCATAAACAGGCTGTCTTATCTATCTATACAAGATTCTTTGGTATCAAAGGCAAAAGCTACTGGCTGGGTTCACTCTAATATTAATGTATCACATGATGTATTGAAATCTCACTTACATGCGGGAGTTATCAGCACGGTGATGTATCTGCGTAAGCCTGACTGGCCATACTCTTGGTTTCTAATTGTGGCTATCTACGAAAATGAACAACTACCTCGATGGTATATCAGTCAACTAGAATCTAGAGATAAGACATGGATAATTCTGTTTCTGGAGGAAATCCTACTCAATAGTAAAAATAAGGAGCAGCAGCAGCAGCAGCGGCTGGAAAAATACCAACCAACACAACCACAACAGCAGCAGCTGGAGCAACACCAAGAGGGTGAGCAAAAACGAACAATTCAGGATGCGAAACAAGGTCAGGAGCAACTGCGAGATCCAGACACGAAGGTCAAAGAGCAACAAGAAGGAATAAATAGCGAAACTTTTGGCTATCAGTTTTTTGTCAAGTTGTCCAACTTCTGTGCAGTTAGGTTCAAAATCCAGCTCATTGACAAAGAGCTCAGTACTGGAAAAGTTACCTACACTTTGCTTCAGGACAACTCAAATATACCTGCAGTTATTCTCAATGCGAATAGCTTGCGTAATCACCATTGGATATACAACTCACTGATTCTGACTTTGGCTGGTAACAACGAGATTTTTGTCCAGGGAAGGTCAAAAAAACTGGTCAATCTTAACTGCGAAAGGGTTCAGTTTGATGCCAGCACTGGGAAATTTTGGTTTCTGCTAGATTTCATGCCTGGGTTTTTAAGTGAAATCAGTGAGCGACTATTACAGATTGAAAAAGTTTTGGGCTATATTGAATTAGTTGAGTCAAAATCGCTTGAACTGAAGCATGCATCAATGGACAAGGTGACATTTGTATACGGTAAGGATTACACCATGAGTGTTAAGTTCGATAGTGGTAGCAGCAGTACTGCTACTGGTGATAATGATGATCAGTCTTTGGAGGCTGTGAACCAACGAGAAAGTCTGGTAGTTAGTGATAATAGCCCTCACAAACTGGCTACAGTGGGATTGAACGCGATGCTATCTCTCGACGGGCTTGCGGCAGTTTTATTTATTCTCAACAAGACATTACCTGTGTACAAAAGTTTGGCCCATTTGAACCCCAAAGCCATTGTGATTATTGAGCATGTTTTTGAAATCCGCATATTGTATCCTGGAGAGTGCTGTGTGCAGGTAAAGCTGCTAAAGTATACCGGGGTTAGATACCATGACCACAAGCGCGTGAATGCTTCCAGCGAATCCAACAACGACAGTAGCACTGAAGTAACCCAGGTGACCAAAAGCGACAGTACGGATGAATTTCAAGCATACATAACGCAGCTCGACGACTACAAAAATACTAAGCCTAAGTTGTTACAAGACTTGTGGCTCAAGTGCAGACAGGAGGTAGACCCAAGTGTGGTTCCTTTAGTGTTAGGTGTTGCTTGTAACATCAATCTAACAGAGCAAGTCTTGAAGTATATTGATTCTCAAGTGTACAGTCTGGGGTAGAGAGAGAGGAAGAGGAAAAAAAGCCTAGTATCTGGAAAAGCAGGAGCTAGCTTATAATTTAGAACGTTTCATTCACTGTTTTGTATCTCTTTTCCATTTGTTAAAAATAAAATTTTTATTTATGCTATAGACATAAATCCTCCTTTAATGATGACCCCCGCCCATGCTTGCTGGAGGCTCATGCTGAGGTGGTACATTCCTATCATATTTGGTACCGCCGGGTCTTAGTGGTGGAATTATTGGGTCTGGATGTCTATATTTTCTCAACAATGCTTCAGTCTTGGCCACAACCTCCTACATTCTGTTAGCTCGATTCCTTTCTTTTGATTCCCAATGTTATGAGCACACTTACCTCGATATCTGCGGGTAGTTGGATATTCTTGTTTTCATCAAACTGTTGTCGAATCTCCAAAGCCTTTGCTCGCCATAAATCCCTTCGATTAATCCAGTTCTTTGATAACTTTAGGGATTGTCGATATAAGGATGTCACTACCTTCCTGTTAGCTTCCAGGTAAGTCGATGACATGCTGATGAAGGTGCTGCTGTTGCCAACTTTTCTGATAATATATAACAAGAGTTGATACAAGCTTGAAATTTATATAGCCGGTGTAATCAGGTAGTGATGAAATATAGATTGTGTGCCTTTTTATTGGGCAAGATCGAGAAGCTGGGAGGAAATTTTTGGAAGTGTGCAACGTTGATTTAGTGAGAGATGTGAGCTAGTATATATACAGTCAATTCTCTGGAGAATTCTGAGTGCAATGAGCACTAGATTGAAGCATGGATGAAGATCAGAGGATAGTTGAGACTACTCTGCAAGCTTTTAGAGATTACGAGGAGTTTACCAAACTTGCAATCGTCAAGCCACGGAGACTAAAGTTTCAGCAGCTTAGTGAAGCTGATCAATCGCTAATACCCACCTTTGAGCCGCTAACTGACAACCTGGAACAATGCATAAAAGAGAACCAAAGTTTCTTGAGCCAGATTGCTCAACTAGGAGAACAAATGTTCTCTAGTGGAACCGGAGCATATGACGTGCGTACTAGAGTTCCAGATTTCGAGAAAGTCAACTCCACGCTGCGACAGCTTAGTAGAGAATGGAGCAGCGAGGGAAAAGTGGAGCGAGATGCCTCCTTTGGAGTAGTACTACAAGAGCTGCTAGAGATGTTTCCTGACCGCGTTGAGCGACATAGGCTGAAAGTCTTAGTGCCCGGTAGCGGACTGGGTAGGCTACCATTTGAGCTTGCGTATCATGGATTTCAAGCGCAGGGCAATGAGTTCTCGTATTACATGATAATGGCGTCCGCGATGATGCTTGACGGAATACAGCCTGGAACTCAATATCAGATTCATCCTTGTGTACACTCTGGGTCTAATCATAGAACCAGCAAATCGCGAGTTGCTAAGGTTTTGATACCAGATATCAATTCTCATGTCCTTAACCAACATCAGGATAATGATGCTTCAATAGCTGAGTTTGCTCCTGAGGGGCTGTTGTCAATGTCGACGGGATCATTTGATGAGATATACTGTAAGGAAGAGTTTAAAGAACATTTTCAAGTGGTCACGACTGTGTTTTTCATTGATACCTCTCCAAATATCTTTGATACCCTGAGAGCCATCAAGAATTGCCTGGTTAAAGGCGGTCTATGGATAAACATTGGGCCCTTGCTTTGGCATTATGAGGATATAGCTACGAACGACGATAATGACGGCAGATGCCAAGGATTGGAACTGACTTTGGAGGAAGTTATTAACTTGGCAAAACAAATTGGATTTACATTTGTCAAACAAGAGCGACGGCCTCCATGTACTTACACCAGTACGCCAGATTCAATGACCAGTTTTATATATGAATGCGAATACTGGGTTGCCACAACGAAGATAGATTAAAAAGAAAAAAGAAAACAAAAAGCATTTGATTAATAAGAAAGGCAGCTACTCTGTTTTATTTTGCTCCTGGATAATTTCGTTAACCACATTAGGTGTGACTTTGGTGAGTTCCGCTACCGTCGAGGGCTGACTTGAGGGGCTACCATTGTCCATACCTTCCTCAATTTCGCCGATTTTCCCTCTAGTGAATGCTTGTCCTGCAGACTTCTCAGCCTTCTTGATAATGTTTTCAGTTTCCACTTTTGTGGGGCCCTTTTTCATCCACTTGCCAACGACTGGCAAATGACCCTTCTTTTCTTGGTAGATAAGTACCAGAATGGACAAGATGATGAAGATCCAATAAACGTTATAAGAAATAACAGAGCCATATGTGGCACTGTTCTGCCACCCGAAAAGAGCGTTGAAGATTTCCCACCCGCCGTCAGTTTCTGGGTTGCAGCAGTTTACATGCCACACGCTTGTCTTGATATTGTAAGAACCGGGTCCAGAGCCAGATTCCGCAATATCACCACCGCCCACTTTCTTACTGAAGGCATTCATCTCAAAGTACCACACAGCTCTTGAGAACAGGCCCGCTGCGATAAGATACAAAAAGCAGGTGGATGCAATGAGAAAATACTGTATAGAAAGCATGTTTCCTCCTCTATAAATGATGTATCCCACGCCGGATCCTGCGAGGAGACCGCATATAACGGCTAGAGGGAAAGCAGTTGCGGGAGTTCCCAAAGATACACCACCCACAAATACAATTGCTTCAACACCCTCTCTTAATGTTGTGACAAACGGTAGCAGAGCCATTGCATATCTTTTGAACCAGTTTCTCAGTGAGGTACAACTAAACCGGTTACCCTTGGCGGTATCCTTGGAGGCAAGGATAGCTCGAGCAATTTTGTACCTCCACTTTTCCTTCATTTTGTTTATTCGCAGCATTGCAAGCCCCATGATTGTGATCATGACAGTTGCAATGATTGAAAAGATACCTTCCCACAGGTCTTCACTGGAAGCCCACAAATCTTTACCCAGGCTGTAAAAAGCCCCGATAAACCCACCACCAATGGCAAAGCAGATGAACAATCCTGCCGCTGCGCCTATCCAGACCTGCCAAACAAGTTTCTTGTACAGCTTTTTGTCGTTCTGGTCGCCTACACCTTGTTTCAGAAAAGCAAGAAGAACCGATATGATTATCGAGGCCTCGAGGGTCTCTCGAAAGATGATGAAGAAAATCTCCACCGAGAAGACGTTAGCCATGTTTAATTATTGAGAGGAATAGAAAAGGAAGGGAAAAATTTCTCAGATATATAAAATGAATGAGGGAACTTCTTTTTTTTTTTCAGTTTCTTCCTTTTTTTGCTTTTTTTCCTCTTTTTTTTATTATCTGATTTGTGTTTTAGAGTACGCGGGTTTTTGGTTGATATCAATGATGGCTTTTTATCCTTGTAGGAACGACGATAAAAAAGCAAATTGATCTAGGAGAAATTAACATAAGAAACAAGGAAAAGATGAAAATGCAGAATTGAGACACGATTAAAGAGATCAAAATGGGCAAAAGCGGTTCAAGTTATCTGATTTAATTGACGTTGGCTGCAAGAAAGAAAAAAAAAAATATTTTTTGTTTCACCAGGCCTGATTTCCATAAACGCGAGATCACTAGAACTAGGAGAGCAGGGATTATAGAAAATAAAAGACAGCAAGTGCAAACTCTAACTTTGATTTACGATGTTACTTTCCCATAATGGCAGAGCTTCTTGTTCACTTAAACTCAGAGAGAGCCCACCGGAACCTCGAATATGCTATTTGAGTTTGCAGTAATTCTTCAGTATATTAATTCATTTTTATATTCATTTTTTTTCAGCAAAGATCTGGCCTGATTGGCTTTTTTGTCATGGACTGAATTGACAGAATAATCAGATCTGGAATCCCAAATGCCAAGGCGGTGGAGGCAGGGAGCACAAAGCCCATCGTAGTAGCACAAAGCCAATCGTAAAAGCTCCTTTGTCGTTGAGGGCCTGAGCCGATTCGAACTGGCCGAACAGGTTAAATTTCTGGTCATCAGTAGTGCATGAAGAATCACCTGAGACGCTATTGGGAAAAAATCTGCGTTAAAGGGGTTTGGAACAGAAGGACAAACTCTAACCTGTAAAAGGCCTTGCCAAGAACGTGCCACGGCTGGCGCGCATGAGTGGGTTTGTAGAGTGAACCTTGATCAAGAAGAGGCTATCCGACACTTGCACCCACTATGAAAAGTACACCATAGTGAAGCTTCGGACCCAGTGCTCCAAGACGGTATTAGCTGATGCCTCGCAGCTCGAGATGTCAACTGATCTGCTCATTAGGCGAGCTTAAATAGTAGTCTAATAATCGCTCAATCTCTGTGCCGGAAAAATTTCATCGAGCTGGGGGGCATTAGAGATCGTAATAGCCAAATCAAGTAAAGTTCATCTGATAAAACAGTCTTCCGTCATCATGATATATGTTTTCCCGCGAATTCACGCAGAATTCAAAGTTTAACTAGCTACAAAAAAAGCGCAATTTTGGCTCCCGGGATTAGAAGCAGCTTAACAGAGGCTATTGCTTTAGCAGAGGCCGGCGCTCTTCCAACAGCTAGTACGAAACTCAGAGGGGAGGGGGGGGTAATCGCGCGCCGCCGTCAGTAAGTTTTGCACCGTCACCAGCCAACGAGAACAGCTAATTGATCTGATATTTGACCGGTGATTCATTATGCAGTCTTGGCAGTTGGTTTAAGCTGCCGCAGTTGCTTTTTCGAGGTCTTCCGAGAACTTGAAACAAGCCTGAAATTCCGACAGCTAAGGTTACTTCGAAGGGCCACTCTGCTACAGCCGCTGGGCTAAAACCATACCCCAGACCCAGAAGCGCAGCGCCTTTTCCCCAAAAGCTCCATAATGAATGAAAAAGCTAGCAAATTCCAAAGCCAACCTTGGTTGCATGTGCTTTGGCATAATCGTGTCTCTGCCAGGCTGTGCTATATAGCACGATCGGGGCCCACACTAAAACAGCCTTCCCCTATGAAACAAAAATTTTATCAGATCACAATCAATTTAGGTCTGTACACAAACTTTTATTTTTTTTGGCTTTTATTCTGAACTTGGAGCTTATTTTTCATTTTTCCTTCTTGTCGTCTTACTTTTTTTTTCTTTTCTCTGGCTACAGTTTTCAACCTATTCCTTCAACATTGTTGTGGAGTTGTAGCTGGAGTCTAATAGGTGATACATTTCAACGCCTCGAGAAAAGAAGCAGCGAGAAATCTTTTTTTTTTCCCAAAAAAACTCCGGAGCACTTGCTCAACCCAGTTTCCTTTAAGTTTTTCAAAACCCTTTCTATCTATTTATTTCACTTTTTCTGAACAAGTAGGATTGAGGTTGGTACTTTTTCTGAAGTCAGTTCTGTTCTTTTTTGGTCCTTTGAACTTCTCTTCTCGGGCTTTCGATACTAGAGTATCCGCACCTTTGTTTGCCTTAGACCCTTTTTCTCTCTCTCTCTTTCAGTTTTTCTTTCTTTCCTTCGATTTTCTCAATTTGCCATAATGCTTTCTACTTTCTCAAGCAGTTTAACTGCGTTGCTGCTTATAGCAAGCATGCTCGCTTTTACCGTCGCCTCCACAGTCACACATGACTTCAACGTGAGCTGGGTTTCCGCAAACCCTGACGGCTTAGCTGACAGGAAAGTAGTGGGAATCAATGGACAGTTCCCTCTACCGTCGATAGAAGTCGAAAAGGGTGACCAGGTGGTGGTGAACGTTTATAATGGACTTGGAGACCGCAATTGTTCAATCCATTTCCATGGCTTATTTCAAAACGGTACAAACCAAATGGATGGCCCAGCAATGGTTACCCAGTGCCCTATTCCTCCTGGATACTCATTCACTTACAACTTCACTGTAACCCAGAACGGTACTTACTGGTACCATTCTCATGTTGACAGTCAGTACCCAGATGGATATCGAGGAGCGTTTATTGTCAAGGACAAGGATTTTCCCTTTGATTATGACGAGGATATGTTCATAACACTAAGTGACTGGTATCACGAGTTAATTGAAAATATCAACCCGGAGTTTTTGAGCTTGTACAACCCAACTGGTGCTGAGCCGGTTCCGGACTCATTTTTGTTTAATGACACGTTGAAGAGTAATATCAAAGTCGAGCCGAACAAAACGTATATGATTAGGTTGCTAAATATTGGTGCGTTTGTTGCCCAATATTTTTACATTGAGGGACACAAGTTCAAGATTGTTGAAGTGGACGGAGTCTACGTGGAACCTCAAGAAGCAGAGATTCTTTACATTGCAGCTGCTCAAAGATATACAATTTTGCTTGATACAAAAGACGACGCATCCAAGAATTACGCTATAGTCACTGTGGCGGATTCTACTCTTTTGGATGCTATTCCTTCTAATCTGGCTCTGAATCAGACAAACTGGCTAGAGTACAACAGTTCAGCTGCTCATGATGAAGCTACCATGACTGTGGAAACAAGCGAAGATTTGCAAGAGTACGATGATTTTGATTTAGTACCTTACGATAAGGAGCCTCTTTTGCCAGAGCCTGACAAAGAGATTGTTGTCAATGTCACCATGAACAACTTGCTGAATGGTTTCAACTATGCTTTTTTCAACAATATCACCTATACTCCACCCAAGGTACCAGCACTATACACTGCTATTTCTGCTGGCAAAAACGCTACAAGCGAGGTTATTTATGGTGAGTTCACTCATAGCTTTGTATTGGGTCACCAAGAAACTGTGCAGATTGTGTTGAACAACCAGGATGATGGTGCTCATCCTTTCCATCTACACGGTCACACTTTCCAAGTTATCAACAAATCACCAGCATACGATGACCCGGTCGCATGGGATAGTACGAACCATGATGATTACCCCACGTACCCTATGAGACGAGATACAGTAGTTGTACGTCCTAACGGCAACTTTGTGCTGCGGTTCGTCTCGGATAATCCAGGTATCTGGTTATTCCATTGTCACATTGAATGGCATTTACATCAGGGATTGGTGTTTACATTGATTGAAGACCCCTTGGAACTCCAAAAGCTGACTATCCCAGATGAGCATTACGAAGTATGCAAGGCGTCCCGTGTTCCTTACGTGGGTAATGCTGCAGCTAATGCCAATGACTTTTTTGACCTTACCGGACAAAACAGGCAAGTAGACTTCTTGCCTGCTGGCTTCACTGCAAGGGGTATCGTGGCTCTGGTGTTCTCGTGTATATCTGCATTTGTGGGTATGGCTGCAATTACCTGGTACGGTCTGAGCGACTTGTCTCTTGCTGAAGCAAAGATGATTCAGTCGGCCGAACAAGATGCTGGCATGGAGCCAGAAGTCATCGAAGATGTCTCGGATGATGAAAATACCCGCTTAAGAGAGAGAAGCTAGGTATTCAGACCTAAAAAAGGACTAGTGATATTCCTTTTCTCGGACCTTTTATAACGTTTTAGGTTTATACTATGTTCATTTATTTTTGTCTATCTAGGAATAATATTTAGATACAATATTGTATAAAATGATCTTCTTCACGAAATGCTACGAACTGTTGTTGCATACTGTGAGAGCCGTTAGTCGAGAAACATGGTCAATCATAGATCTAGATCGACAAATCCGGGTTCGCGAATTTTTCACTTTCGCTCCGTGAAAAATTGATATATTACACCAAGCTTGCAGGCTTAATTTTGAAAAACTCCACCAAAAATATAGAAAAGAAAAAAAAAAAAAAAAATAGAGGAGCTGCAACTATGCTAGCTCGCAGTAGACTTTTGAGACCTCTTCAGGTCTCTTTAAGTGTCAAGCCACTTAGTGGTCCCTCATGTCGAGGGTTTATAACCACGCGAACTAACAAGTCGTATGAAGAGGAAAAAGAGACACTCAAAGAGTTGGCCAAGTCTATACCAGAGGAAGACTGGCCAAGGCTGCAGCATATGCGAAATATCGGTATTTCCGCTCACATTGACTCGGGAAAAACAACTTTCACCGAGAGAGTTTTGTACTATACAGGGCGGATCAAAGCTATTCATGAGGTGCGTGGGCGAGATAACGTCGGTGCCAAGATGGATTCCATGGCTTTGGAACGAGAAAAGGGTATCACCATTCAGTCAGCAGCTACGTTCTGTGATTGGGAAAAGACAGATGTGACTACTGGCAAAACTGAGGACTACCATTTCAATCTAATTGATACCCCAGGACATATTGACTTCACCATTGAAGTTGAAAGAGCACTACGAGTACTAGACGGAGCTGTTTTGGTGGTTTGTGCAGTAAGTGGAGTTCAATCTCAAACAATTACCGTTGATAGACAAATGCGAAGATACAATGTTCCTAGAGTTACTTTTATAAACAAGATGGACCGAATGGGCTCTGATCCCTGGAGAGCTATTGATCAGCTGAACGCAAAGCTGAAGATGCCCGCAGCAGCAGTCCAAGTGCCTATTGGCGCTGAAAACGAGTTGGAAGGCGTTGTTGATATCATTCACGAAAGGGCTCTGTATAATAGAGGCAAGCAAGGTGAGACCATCGAAGTTGGGCCAGTCCCAGAAAATTTGAAAAGCTTGGTTGATGAAAAGAGACAGCTACTGATTGAAACTTTGGCTGATGTGGATGATGAGATTGCCGAGATTTTCTTGGATGAAAGAATACCGAGTTCGGAGCAGATAGTTGAAGGTATTCGAAGAGCCACCATTGCGAGAAAATTTACTCCTGTGCTTATGGGTTCTGCTTTAGCTAATAGAGGCATTCAACCAGTTCTGGATGCTGTTTGTGATTATTTGCCCAACCCTTCTGAGGTCCTTAACAAGGGATTGGATCGAGATAATGAGGAGGCTTCTGTAAGTTTGGTTCCTAGCGAAAAGGAGCCGTTTGTTGGACTGGCTTTCAAGCTCGAAGAAGGCAAATATGGCCAATTGACATATATCAGAGTATACCAGGGGAAGCTCAAGAAGGGAATGTCGATAACTAATGCCAAAAGTGGTAACAAAGTAAAGCTTGCCCGACTTGCCAGAATGCACTCCGACGAAATGGAAGATATTGAGGTTGCCGGCGCAGGTGAGATCTGTGCTACTTTCGGTATTGATTGTGCCTCTGGGGATACTTTCACTGATGGAAAATCTAACTATACAATGACCTCAATGTTTGTTCCCGAGCCGGTTATTTCTTTATCCATCACGCCTAAGGGGGGCGCTGGTGACACAAATTTTTCAAAGGCTATCAACAGGTTCCAGAAAGAAGATCCTACTTTCAAAGTCAAATTTGACAATGAGTCCAAAGAAACCATTATCTCTGGTATGGGAGAACTTCACTTGGAGATTTACGTTGAAAGAATGAAGAGAGAATATAACGTGGAATGTGTGACTGGTAAACCTCAAGTGGCTTACCGAGAGACAGTTCTGGGATCTGCAGACTTTGACTACACTCACAAGAAACAATCTGGAGGTGCTGGTCAATTTGCTAAGGTGGTTGGTAACTTCAGCTCATTGAATGACTACAACAAACCTGCGGTATTTGAATCTCAAATTGTTGGTGGTAAGATTCCCGAGAAGTTTTTGGCTGCTTGTCAAAAGGCATTTGAAGAGGCATGTGAAAAGGGCCCCCTCACTGGTCACAGAGTGCTGGGAGTCAAGATGCTGGTCAATGACGGTCAAGTACATTTGGTTGATTCTAATGAGCTTTCCTTCAGAATGGCCACGTTAGCAGCTTTCAAGAAGGCGTTTGAGGAGTCTCAACCTTTGCTACTTGAACCCATGATGGATATCTCTGTCACTGCTCCTACTGAGTTCCAGTCGGCAGTTATTGGTCTGCTTAACAAGAGAATGGCAATAATCTCAGATACTGAGGTTGGACCTGATGAATTCACAATCAGCGCCGAATGTTCTCTTAACTCAATGTTTGGCTTTGCTACCTTACTTAGAGCTGCAACTCAGGGTAAGGGAGAATTTAGCTTAGAATTTAAGCAGTATGCCCCAGCTTCTCCTCATATCCAAAAGGAAGCGGTTGAGGCTTACAAGAAGAAAGAGGCTGGTAAAGCTTAAGCTTTTGTACATACATATATATATATAATTCTGATTATTATAATTTTGCTAAATGCTAAATTTTTTTTTCCTCGTTCATGAATCTCAATGTTACCCCAGGAGGAACAATAAATTATAATGAGTGCACACAGATCTGAAACGCGCGCTAGCGTAATTAATGCTCACTAGTGTGCTGACTTCGAGCTTTACCCGCCAGACATGAGCGTCAGCGATTCCTCCAATGCAACTTCTGGAGTCATAATCAAATCAATAGAAAGTGGTCAGCATATCAAGCAGGCTCTACTATGTCGGTGTTCCAATGGAACTCCCACGACGGTAATGGTCATGGTAAGCGCCATTGAAGTGAAGATTAGCATTTTGTTAGTTATCCGCTCTCTAACCAACTTCAGGAACGCTCGCTACTTATAAACAACAAGAAATTTGATCTCTACTGTGCTGTACGGAAGGTAGCTGTGCTAAATACTGGGCTTGAGGATTTACTGGTGGCATCATTGCAATCAGGCTGGTTGATTTATATTCGCATATTTAGTGACCCTGAGCGCTTACCTCTAGTTATTCGGTCTGACAGGATAGGAGATGGGCTTCCATTGCGCCATATATTTGGCAAGGACGTTCAAACAGATCCATTAGGTAGAATGGTGGCAATTACTACTGGGAGTGATGAGATCCTTCTCGAGAAAACTGAAAGTAATATATTCAACCAAAACGTGAGCCAGCAAGAACGAGCATTACTTGTTACTGGTGAGGTAGCCCATATCTGTTTCTTGGATACGGCACAATTGGGTTCCGACAAGGAGCTCAAGTTTCTTGTTTATTTATTTGTACTGACTTTAAAAGAGGACAGGGATGCCCTTTCGGCAGCAATATATCGGATAGATTTACGCGAACCGTTGGCTAAAGTAAGTGCTTACGCTAGAATAAATTTACCCACAGGTATACGGCCGATTACAGTTCGAGCAAATGGAGGGATTGATGGGCAAGTGCTTCTAATATGCCAAAATATGGTTTACCTGACCTCGCTTTCGAATATCATGTCTGGGGTTGCTGAGTGCGATAGTGCAAAACCACTCGCAAAAGGTGAGTACATTATAGGGACCTATCGCGACCATGGGGACGTTTATGTCTCAACGAATTATGTGAATATTTATCAAGTGACTACAGCTCGCTCCGGTGTTGATAGAAACACTGCCTCCCCTTCTCGGATAAGTCTCAGGCTTCATATTAGCGTACCAGCCAAGATTTTCCTTCATTCATTTGTGCTACAAGCTTTTGATGTTGAAACCCGGGAAATTCTTGATGCCCCAGTCTCTGACCGCAGCGAAGTAGATTGGGTAGCAATCACTTTTGGTGGAGATCATAGGCACGGAGGGGTGATTACTTGCCAGTTGCTTCCTGAGCCCGATCCTGAACTCGAAAATGACATGGCGCACTACGATTCTGACATGGAGATACCAATGTCGGTAATAGATGTTTATGATAACTGGTCTCCTATTCAAGACATCGTTGCTGTTAAAAATACCTGGTCTACAGAGAGAACTAGGTCAAAAGCAATACTTCCGTCGCTGGATCTCTATGGCGTTATTGGGGTCAATGAAGAAACAGGAGGGTTTGCTCATTTTCCTTATGGGCTCGAAGCTCATCTAGTGATCAAATCCGATTTTCCTTCAGCAGCCTCTGATAAGCTATTCACTGTAGCCAATTTGTACGGGCGTCCCCATTTGATTAAAAGCAGTCCGTGGGAAAGCAACATTTTCGCCGTGGATACAAGCGAGCCTGACACAGCACAGAGAGATTGGGATGACTATCCGGAAACTGATATCGAGCTGGCGCTGTTGCCGGATAACTGCGGGTTCAATTACGACACTGAAACTCTGGCAGTAGGCGTGGTCTCTTATGAGACTGACGACAATCCAGTTTTAGAAAGAAGGCTTATTCAAGTTGGTGTCTCAGCTATCAGGACTACAGACTTGTATGGCAAGGCCAAGGATTTTTTTTTAGAAAGGGCGAATAGGGCTTGCGTTTTAGGCCCCCTTGTTTTGATCAACCACTTTGTGGATCAAGTTCAAAGAGTTACTTTGCTTTCATATGACGAGATCAAGGATGAGATGTTTGAAGTCTGGACAAGGCACTTGGACGATGTCTCGTTATTAAAGCTTCTGAGTACTGGCGAAGGGGTACATGCCTATATTGGTGGGCAAGGTTATTTAATGGAATTAGAGGCATGGGATAACGTCGAAACTAACCATTTTGTGTTTAAGCAGCAGCAAACGGATTCACTAATTGAGTCAGAATCAATACCTCATGATATCGAAATCATTGATGTGAAAGATAGAATATACATGATGTCTTTCCGTGACGGTTCAGTCGCTAGGATAAAGATTGACGGTAGTCTTGTGGTTGATAGTCAGTATAAGCTTGGAGATGTTCCAGCCGAATTCAAAGTTTTGTCTGAAAATGGACACATTCTAGCACTTAATGGCCAGGTTTACGGTTTCAGGGGTGTTTTCTCTTCTCCAGTGAGAGTTGTGGTCAATCCAACTGACGATGGAACTAACAGCGAACTGTTCAATTACCCAGAAATAAGTGCCTTGACTCAGCTTCAAGAGGAGATATTTGCAGTTGTTGCTGAACAAAAATTGCAACTGTGGTCTTTCAAATATCAGGACCCACCAAAAATTATGCCTCGCTACATTAATTTGGGGTTTGTGCCTAGGAAAATCTTACCCCTGGAAGGATTTGGCAGCCGCATGTACCCAATGTTTGCAGTTATTGGTGGCAATTCTTTCAAGCTTATAAATGCAGTGCAGTTTTGGTCTGAGAGCTATTCCTGTGGTGATTCTGATGGCATTTTTCAATATGGGGAAGTTGGATTATGTATGTGCATGCTGCGATTGAGCTACAATGGGGCAAACTACAACTTTATAGCTGTGGGGTCGCGGCTAAGAGATCATCGTGGCAGGATTCAGCTACTTCGCTTGAAGAAAATTTCTGACAAAGACTCTTACACTTCTCTTAGTGTTGAAGTTGCTCATACTGTGAACTCAGAGTTTCCTGTGACTACTATAATTCAGCATGGTCAAAGCGACCTGGTCTATACTTGCGTTGACGATAGTGTTCCAGGTGGTCGCTCAATGGTCAAAACAACACATTTGTCAATTTCTAATAATCGTGTAAAAGCAATACCTGGGCCTATGCATGCAACCATGAATGGCAGATTCGAGCACCTAACAGAGGCTACCACCTCTATCAAAGAGACACGAGAAAATAATGATGGAGCAGACAGTGAGAATGAACGCCAAACTCAAAGTGAAGATCAAGAAGAAAATGATGATAAAAAAGGCGGTGGGGTCTACGCTAGCAGTTCGGTAAATTCCTTGGTGAAGTACACAGTAGACAATGATCATTTCATTCATCTTCAATCAGTAGAAGGAGCCACTCGAGGTGGGCTCACTCATTTGTGTACAAAGTCAGGTCTGGTTCTTGCCGGAGATGAATACTCATTCTTGACTGGCTCAACTGAAAGTGAAGTTGAAGATGACCCTCCGACCAAATTGCGGTTGAATTTCAAAGCACACATTAATGGGCTTATTTCAAAAATTGTGGATTTATCCGAACTAAAGTTTGACCAGAATCGATATCACACACAACACACTTCACCAGGACCATACCTAGTAACCACATATGGCGGAGATTTCTACCTGGTTATGCTGTTGGAATCAAACGAAATTTCTGAATTTGTTAGCTCTGGTTTGACATATTTGCCTTTGAGAAATAACAAAGAGGGGCCAGAAGATGCAAAGCCAATTACTCCAAGCAGGTGGCAAAATACATATTTCAGCAGCAAAGAGGTTATTTATGCGGACAATTGGACTGAAAATGTTGAAAATGCTGAAAATAACAACAACCCAAAATACAGGCAAGCCGCTGCACTTTTATCAAAAATGACATTAACGCCATTTTGAGAATACAATGATTGGCTATTACTTATCCTTCCCGTGGTCCATTTTGATTCTATCCAATAGCCTGTCAATTCTAGGTCCCATTAAAGGCTGTCCCTTTCTTGTATATTTGGTCATTTGCTTTTTATGTTTTAAATGGAAATCCTTTCTCTTCTCTCGGTCAATATTTGCCTTTACTTTTTCTTGTTCTAATGCTTGACGTTTTCGGTCCCGTTTATCCTGTATTAATTTAGCTCGTTCACCATATGTCATTGGTTTTTTAGGTTTCGCTTCTTCTGGTTGTGGTCGTTCCGCACTATCTGAAGTCTCTTCAACACTAGTAGGGTTTTCAACATCATTGTCCTCTTCGTTCTTTACAGGGCTTTCCTCCTCGCTATCTTCCTTCTCATGACTTTTATCTTTAGGTTTCTTGGGTTCGTCCTCGTCGTCAAATATAGATTTTTTGACTATAGGCTCTCCGTCCTCTTCAAGAAGCTTAAAGTACTTCCGTCGTAGTCGAGCTCGGTGAGTTAAGGACCGTTGAATTTCCTCAGCTAAAATAAAGTCCGGTCAGCAAATTTAGAAAAGCAAAAGTTCTAGGTATTAAACAACTTACTCTTTTGTTTATATCCTGCGCTTGGTTTGACCATTTTTTTTGCCTTTGCGGTGAGAAAATGCTATGAAAAATGTTTACTGACGTTGAAAAATATTAATTTTAATTTATTGTATAAATAATTTTTTTTTTTTTTCAAAAGTTCAAGCCGAACTATAAAGATCGTCAACCTTGATGATCACACTCTGAAGAGCATCAAAAAAGTCACCGAGAAAACACTTTTTAGCCCTCGAGCCATTGACAAGACTTGTCAACCATATTACAAATTAAAGATTTACTACATAAAAGACAAGTAATGTAGCTCTTTTCTTAATGCTCAAATTCAGTCAAATTGATATATATATATATGGGGATTTCCTGGAGAGAAAGACAACGTTTACATAATCACTGTATGAAATTTCATGGATTTTCAGATTTTGCACACATCTGTGCGCGCACACACATCAGCACAATTTTTTTGGTTTTTCAGTCAAGTTACCACACATTCAGGTTATTTATATTTATTTTCTTTAAGGCCTTTCGAGAGAGGATTCAGGGCACACAATTATGATAGTCCTGTCAGGACGGGGTCCTCCTATAAGGTACCCTTTGACGTCTTTTGCATTTGGATCTGTGTCCAGTAGGTGCTGGAGCAATGGGTCGACAGTGTCAAAGAGCTGTAGAGTGAACAGTGGACTATTAGTAGTGTGGGATCAGAATGGCTGGGAGGCTCCCACAAATTGTCATGACAGAATGCATAGCACAAAAAGGCGATTTTCAATGGCTCGGAGGTGTAGGCAGGAAGACTCTTTGCTACCGACCGAACCACAAGCCTCTAGTTCCAACTCGACAACCACCACCGACAAGGGGCGCCTCAAGTACCAGGCCCAGGATATGAACGCTAGCCGGGATTTGAACAGGCTTTTACGCACAACTAGTGAGGAAGACACTTTTGAGGCCTGGCGGATATGGTGCGAGTATATTCGGAGCGAGGATCAGTCATTGTTTGCTACTGCACTAATATTACGGCAACGGCTATACCAAAGTTTGCTGAAACACCGCCAACATGGCAAAGTTACCGAGATGATAGAACTGATACCAAGCGAATACTGTACGGTTAATGATTTCATACAACAAGCGAAAGCTAAATTTGCATCTTTGGAGGAATTGGGGGAAGACCCCAAAAGTGACAGTTTTTGTCAAGATTTATTCACAAAAGCTTGGAGGTCACTGGATGAATCTGCATATCATGATTTATTGAACAAAACGGTCAATTTGTTCATTATGTCGAACAAGCCTCCGGTGGGAGAAAAAAATAATCAAGGGATATGGGATATGACCTCTGAAACACAGGAGGAAGTTGGGGTTATTCCAGATCATTATGGCCATGCATTTGAAGTTTTGGTAGCTGCTCTTAAAGTTCAGTACCGCTCTTCTCCAATTAAAAAATTAAGCCACTCATCAAGTTTGGTCCTACAAAGGGTGATTTTGGGATTAACAGTGAATCCTAAATATCAACGAGAATATGAACAACGTGCATTCGACGCAAAAAGCTCTGACTCGTTTTCCAGAATTGTTGAGTCCGGTTCTATCAATATTAACACTCCAACCTCACTAAAACAAAAACAACAGGAAGCACAAATCCAGCATAAAGAAGAAAGGGCAAGACCTGAATCTTCCACATTAAGGGAGCATTTCAAGGAAAAACTGGAGTCAAGAACTTCCGGGAAACAGATTTTCATGGATTCGAAATCTGTAAATAGCTCCTTAATAGTATCCACTCTTTCCCGGGAGTTTGACGGCACTGAATCTCCACACTTAGCATCAATAATATCTACTAATATCTTGGATATATCACGGAAGTATCGTCATATGGTCAGCTTCATGCAGGATATATGGAACTTACTGATATCAAAGCAAAAGCAAACTGAGACGGATTTCAGCTACTTACTCAGTAGTCATTGGTTTACTGGTGATGTAGAGCAGGCTCTTAGAAAGCACCAACTGGAAGAGCTAAAATTCCAGTCAGTATCCCTTGACCCCAGAAAAGCACTGGTAGAAGCTTATGACCTAGCTAGAGATTACGAGGGGCTCCATGCATATTTCGGCAAAATTCTTGCCGAGGGCTATATACCAAGCATTGACTTCTATCAAATGGCTTTCAAAGCAGCTTCAAAAATGAGCGATTTTCGTGCAGCCAAGAAGCTGTTACGGCACATGGAGGAAGTTGCAAAGTTAACTCCTACGATAAATATAATGAACTACTCAATGGCTACAGCTGCTAATTCTGGAAACCTGGACGCAATGGAAGAGTTTTATAGACGGATATCTCAGTTAGGACTTGTTCCTGACTCTAGAACCTACGCCATCATGCTCAAGGCATATAGAGATACCCGAGATTTACGAAAATCATACAGCACAATTGAGGAGATGCGGATTTTGAATCAGCCAGTCAACGATAAGCATGTTGAACATGTCCTTGTGACTTGCGCTCGACTAAGAAACTGGACCGCGGGAGTGAAGTTTTACCAGTTTGCCAAAAGAAAAAATTTCCCGCTCAATAATCAGAGTTACTCATGTTTAATAAGCTGCGCGGTGTCCTCGGGGCTAAGCTATGAGGCGGCAGCGTTGTATGCAGATTTCATTCGTGATGGGAGAACTCCTACGAGCTCAATGCTCACCGGAATTCTGGAATGCTATACCAGTTACGACGACCAAAGGTTTTTCCGATACTACATTGACGAATTCAAAAAGTACGGTCTGGTACCCAATTCTCACTGGTATTACTATGTCATACGACATTTTGCAAACACCAAAAACGTTAAAGCTGCTGAGCGGGCTTTTGAAAACATGAGACTATCCGGCATTTTACCGCGAACTGAGCATTATGTCGCGGTCATTGATGCGCATGTCCATGATTTTGACGTTATACGAGCTGCAGATCTGTTGAAGGAGTGTCATGAATCCGGTAACACTGCCTCGTATAAGCTCCATGAGGTTTATTTGCGAGTAGTACTGAAGAGTTTCCATCGTAAAAACAAACCGGTTGGAGTGAACTTGGGGTTCGACTACCTGGAACCTTTACTGGCAAACCAGCCTGTAGTTGATGTCAACACTGCTGCAATCCCGAAAAACAAGCTACCAGTTAAAGTAGTGAGAGACACTTTCAGATACTTATTGAAGGGATATCGGTCAACCAAAGCTATGAACATTTTGGAATACTTCGCTGGCGAGTATTATACTGAAACAAAGGACAAGTATCTGGTAACGCAACTTTTCGTTGAGTACTACGATAGAATGAACAATCATGAAAATGTGGACCTTTATTTTCAAAGGTTTATGGATGATATTCAGGCTCAGTATGTCAAGATTGGCGATAAGTTCACGTTACCTAAAAAGTTGTCCACGCATTTTGACCGTGTAATAACTGCCAAGCTGAAACAGTTATTTAGCACTGGTGATTACACTCGGATCACGCCGTTGATGACTTCTCTGAGTAGACAAGGGTTTGAGATTTCTAATGATCACGTAAACCTCATTCTCAAGAAGTTTCTCTTGTCTCCGCAATATGTGCTCGTGGCTTACCAGTGGCTTGAAAATGAGCTTTTCGAAGGGTATCGCATTAAGTTGCGTATACGAGAGCAACTGAAACTTCAGAGACCGCGTCGAGCTCCCAAGCTGCAGGACAAGCATCGCGCGGCCCTAGCCAAAATAAAATACTCCGCGCGACATCGCTCCGTGGTCTGCATGTATCAGAGCTACTCCAGAGCTATATCCAGCATTATGATCAAGTATGGATACAACACTCGCGAAGCAGCTGTGGCACAATTTAGATATTTGTTTCCTGGACTGTACAAAGCATATCCTACGTTGAAGGATATGCATCTACGAAAGAAATTACGGGAGGAGAAACGAGCTGCTGCAGATGAAGCTGCATCAGAAGAAAACAAGTTTGAGTCTTCAATGAGAAGTAACACTGAGGCATCAACTTTAGCCCTTAGCAGTGATGATACTTCAACTGTACTTGTCGAAGAAGCTCAGCAGGTGGAGGGCACTGAGTTGTCACAACCTTTGGAGAAGTCTTCTCAGTCCGCTAATACAAGAACACCTGAAGCCAATAGATCCAAAAAGAAAAGAGTAAGGTTGAGAACTAGTAGAGGAACTGGTAATAATTAGATCTGAATACTTTGTATATATATATATTCATGTGATGTCCCCCATGAGACCAAAAAAATTTTTTTCTTTTCATAATTCAAACTTTAGAGGCTTCCACAAACTGGAATGAAGTTGCGCCACCTTTGGGTTTAGTTTCTCCGTATGACAAGAACCCAATTCTAGGCTGTACGTTCCATTCAAGTTGGACTGTCGCGTTTCGTGCTCTAAAGTTTTTCTCCACGTCCCATACACTATAAGCTCCACGTTGGTTCTTGAGATGCAAGTCAGCATTTTCTGGTGACGTTATTATAGAGTCCCAAAATACCACTTTATTAGAGATATCTTCTCTTTTCCCGGGGTATTCTGCGGTCAAGTATACAAACACTTGTTTTGTATTCCAGTTGAATAACGGGGTCAGATCAGCGTCCAGGTCAAATGAGACCCGACAATTCTCTTTGCCCTTGCCATCAGGAGATCCAAACCTTCGTGTATTTCTTATAGAAATTTTACTAAAACACGAAAACGTTAGAACATATACATCAATCAAAAAATCTCGAAAAAGAGACTTACGGATCAATTCTGTCTATAGTTGAAGTTAATCCATGGGCACCGCCAACATAAAGCTGTAAGTATGAAGTACAGCTGATTACCAAAGACAATATAATGGCAACAGTGGTGAAAGTACCAAACGAATTCTGTATCCTTTGTATTGATGTATGCATTGTTATTGAGTGAATACCCTGTGCTGGCCCTGTGAACAGATGGCGGTTAGCTTGGTCAGTATATATACATATATGAAATCAAAGCTATAGCGCTATAGCGGAGATGAATATTACGATCGCTGGCTAGAAACGCTGTTAATGATCATGAATTTTTCAGATCCAAGCTTGACCACAAATTTGAATAAAAAGTATTTAGATTCACCGTTTGGATCCAAATTACCAACAATTTCTGTGTCTCATGAGACCCTGTCGTTCGTCCTTTAGATTGACGCAAAAGACATACTTGGGATGTCAACGACAGAGTCGGGTCTGGATACACAAGGGAAAACAAGAAGCTGAGAAGGGCAGGATAGAGGGTCCCGCAGGAGTAGTCAATGATAAATGGTCGGATATGGCTAAGGAGTTTTACCAAGTTTTGAATAGACTCACTCCGGAGAGTCACAAGTATTTACTTTACAAGTATAGTGAGAGGAAAGATACTCCAGTTGTGACTACCAGGGAAAATGCAGAGACGGTACCTCAATTGGAAAGAGAGTCCAAACCTCGAGAACAAACAAATTTCTCGGTAGCCAGTGGGTTTTTCAACAACTTGAATGATTTGCTAGATGACGCAACAGCAGGCTCTGGTAATAAACTGTCTAGCAATGAAAGCTCAGGTTATTTTGAATATTTATCTATACCAGAAGTGAAAAATCTTTGTCTGGGACTGTACGCAGATCACGATTATAAAGAAATTGCATTGGTTCTCACTAGCAGACTTTCCTTCAGCGACGCCTCAGATGCAATTATACAGCTTGTGGAAGTTTTGAAAGCTAACTATGGTTTACCCTTTGTTTTGGGCAGACTGTCAATGGGGTTTTACCAGTTGGGGAGAATAGATGCATTTGAAAGTATGATTCGCTTAGAGTACGAGAATACTCTACATATCATAAACGGTACAGAACTAGCAAGTGAAATATGTGAGGAGGGATCTAATATACGTGAAATTTTGGAGCAAAAAGTTGGGTCAAGCTTTGACAGTTTGCTGAATGACGACGGTGTGGATATATGGGTTCGCTATATATTATTTCTCACCGTGGTGAAACAATCACCGGAGACCTTACCCAACGTCATTTCGAAGCACCACAAGCTCATGTCTTTGGAGAATTTTTATTTTAATTTCATTCGGGATATTGTACATGACCACAAGCTACTGGTGTTGGCTGCTAAAAGTGTGGGATCATGTCAGATCAGCCAGCAAGATTTCATGAAACTACCACAAGTTGCAACATGCATGCATGAATTGAAAACTCTACTTGCAGGTTTTCACAAAGTTTCAACCAAGTACCCACAAGAAGTTTACTGGGAGTTTTTGAAAAGAGCAGTAGAATTGCGAGCGTACTATATTGTTTCCACTATACTTGTGAGAACCTCAGAAGTACCTTCTCCAGAACTCTTATCCAAGAGTCTGCTGACTTTAGCATTTGCTCGAGATGTGCAACCTGACGGTACCAATCCTATATTACTAAGAGTGCTAAAGAAAAACTTTGGCAATGCCAATGATAAAGCTGCTACGTACTCAGCAGCAGTCAATATCTGCATATCGCGGCTAGTGAAAAACTTTGGATCTGATATTCTATGGCGATTTGTAGACACATGTGCAGAGCAGCCAGGGGTCATTACTCCAGTATACATGAAAATACTAGCCAAGGGGATCGCTCGACGGAACAATAGAAACGACGAGCTCAAGTTCTTGAAACTGTCACAAATCTCCACAACATCAATCAAGCTCCTGGTCAGAGCGAAGCTTGAAAACTGCCCAGACGAATACAACGATGAAACTTTCTTATTTATTCACGACTCACTCAAAACACTCGAAACAGTCACTTTGAAATCACGAAAATTGGCTGTTTCAACTATGCTCACCCTGCTCATGAAATTGCATCAATATCAACTAGCATTCAAGCTAATTGGTATTTTTTACCACGACCTACCCCGGGAACAATTTTTCCCCTTTGTGGTTAGCCTTTCGCGGAATAGTCCCAACGTCACTATCCAGTTTATCAAGTGGCTTAAAAACGAGAAACAATTGGCTGTACCACATTACGTTTTCCAACGTATGATTATTGGATACGCATACAGCACGCTTATCAACAGTAACCAGTCAATGCAACGCATGAAGGCAGCTATATCTTTCCTACGTGGAGCAGGATCAACTCTTAACCAGCAAGCCGCTGTGGCTTTGGTCACTTCGATTATCAAACGTGCTGAATCTTCCGGATACGGCTCAAGAGATAGATTAGCATGGGCACTGAACCTGGCAAAGGAGGCTAAAGTACCAATTGCAACAGTACGCAAGTGGCAGGAGAAGTTACTTGAGCTGAAATCCTCAAACAAAGCATTCTGGAGTCAAAGAGGATAACTACATGTATATATATATATATGGCATTTTTATATAGTGTAGTGGATATCGCTACACGCGTGATCTCGTGAATTGTTCGCGCTGGAAAAAATTCCAGCTTGTAAAACGCGTCGATCTTGATTTCTCGCTAGCTAGCTTAAGCTGACCGCACTTTTAATAAACAGTACTGTACTTATAAATATTTTTATGTTTATTCATCCAGTTCAATAATGTTTCAACAGAAGAAACAGAATAAGCAGCAGACCTTGCTATTTGGGCTGACTGGTAGCAAACCCAAGTCCGGCAGCAGCTTCACAGGTCAGCCTTCTTTGCAACAGGAAGAGGCTGTTTCTGGGACCACCCAGCCAAAAGCAACTGGCGGTGGTGGCTGGATGAGGAGGTCAACTGGAAGTTTCAAGGAGAATACCCCCGAAAATGGGACCTCTGTGCTAAAGAAAGGTCCCGCAGCAGCAGAATTCACAATAGAGAGCAGTCTCAAACGGAAAAGTGAGCTGGATAATCCCTTTGGCGCCAAGCGTTCCCTGTCAAGCATACCTAAATCTGGCCAAAACAGAACTTTGGTTATGAACAAGAGCTCACAGAAGAAAACATTGCCATGGGAACGACAGGGACCGACACGGGCAAAACCACCAGCTCCTAAAGTAGCTAGCCGGTCTTCTTCATTATCAACATCACTTACACATCAATACAGTTTTGACCCAGTCAACGGGTCAAATAACAAAACGCTGCCTTTGTCGTACCAGGGTAATCTTTCTGAGAGTCAGCTTAAAGTATTTGACCAGGTCATGCTGGGCAAGAATGTGTTTTATACTGGGTCTGCCGGTACTGGTAAGTCATATCTTACTAAACGGATCATTCGTGCACTAAGCCTGAAACACGGGGAGAAAGCTGTAGCGATAACTGCACCCACTGCTTTAGCTGCTCAGAATATTGGTGGATGCACTATCCATAGCTGGTCGGGGATAATGCAGCCGGGGTCTGTGGATGCAGTGTGTCAACGGCTCCTCAAAAATAAACCGGGCACCAAAACCCAAATTGTGTCTAATTGGAGAGCATGCCACGTACTGATTATTGATGAAATCAGTATGCTTGATGGTAGAAGTCTTGATCGACTTGATTATATGGGTCGACATTTACGAGGAAGACCGCACCTTCCCTTTGGCGGGATACAAGTGTTGCTTACTGGCGATTTGTTCCAGTTACCGCCGGTAGACCGCACAGGAAGCCCTCCCTTTTGCTTTGAGGCGAAATGCTGGGATGAGATTATTGATTTCAAGTATGAACTAAAGGAAGTGTTTAGACAGAAGGACGATAGGTTTGTCAACATTTTAAACAGTATTCGTGTTGGTAAAGTTACCCCGGAAGTCACCGAACAGATCAAACTGCTTTCTAGAACCGTAACATACGACGATACAATTGAACCATCTAGGATATTCCCATTACGAAAAGAAGTAGAGCTGGCAAACAGACACGCATTGGAGAGTTTACCCGGTAAAGCATACACGTTTGCCGCAAAGGACCAATTCCGTCATGACTTTTACCCAAAACTCTCGCCAGAAGAGCAGGTGCTCAAGCTCGATAGTTTAGTACAGGGCGCTCGTGAACTGGTTCTTAAAGCTGGCGCACAAGTGCTCGTGAATAAAAACCTGACCGAGATCAAGCCATATCTGATCAATGGCGCTCAGGGTAAAGTACTCGGGTTTGGTCTGGAGAGCACTGCTGATAAGTTCAGAATCTGGTACAACCATTGTCAAAGGGCTATTGATGTCTACAACAAGTTACTTGATTTCCGGTTTTATACCATGGAAAATATCCAGAAATCTGAGTCTGCAGATGTTAGGATCCCCGCTGATTTGGACCGACAACTTACGGAGCTGGGTGAATATGGAACCCAGATTGCGGACTGTGTACAAGAAGCTACCAGCCCCAATACTTTGCCTCACATTTCACCTATAGTACTGATTGCCAAAGTAGTCACAGGGAAAAGTGATGAAAACGGTGACAATTCCCTCCAAATTACTAGAGTCACTCCGACAGAATTCACCGTCAGCGAAGATGTCAAGCAAGGCACGGGTGGTACTTCCAGGAATCAATACCCACTGGCTCTAAGTTGGGCCATGTCTATTCATAAGGCACAGGGCCAAACCTTACAGCGAGTAGTTGTGGACTTGAAAAAATCGTTTGCTCCGGGGCAAATCTACGTGGCATTATCGAGATGCGTTTCATTGGACCAGCTTCAGGTACTTAACTTTCGGCCGCAAAGCATCACAATTGATCCGCGAGTAGCCAAGTTTTATCAGTCTCTGGAGTTGAGTTAGCAGAATGCAACTACAGAAAAAAAGAAAAAAAAAAAAAAAAAGAAAAAGAAAAAGAATATAAAGAAGACAAGAACCTTAAAAGCTCACAGAAACACACAAAGAATAGAGGTATAGAAAACAAAACGCTTGTTCTTCTTGAAACCTTGTTTTCACCACCAAGCGGCTAAAACCTTCAACCAGCTAGACATAATGTAGAGATCAGTACTGAAAAATATCGATAATGTAAGGTTATAACTTTATCTGTTGATCTTTTATCTATAATGTCGCAGAAGATCGATTCCCCCCCTCTCTTCACTCTCCACTCACTCTGTGCAAATTGTCAAATTTCGATTTTTGTTCAACCCTTTTGATTCTTATTCTCACCAAGGACTGGATTGTTTTTTTGCATATTAAACCTTAAGCTTTAGCATACGTTGATTTAGAAATGTCTGGAGAACAAAAGCGTAAGTATTTTTTGCCAGAATATACGGAATTCGAATTCATAGAAACACTTCTTTTTTTTTTTTCACTCTTGCCCAAAGAGGGGACTAATTATGGCCTGGAAAAAAAAAATTTTTACAAATTCGGAACGCATTTCACTAACTCTTTTTCAGAACTTTCTTTCGGATACCAATTTGCAGCTGGTGCTGTTGCTGGCATCTCCGAGGTATGTCTTGCCTTATATTTCTCTAACTAATGTTAATACTAACGATTAGATCCTGGTTATGTACCCTCTGGATGTGGTCAAGACTCGTATCCAGCTACAAGTCGGTACTGGTACCAGTGCCGAGTCATACAATGGCATGTTTGATTGTTTCTCCAAAATCATCAAGAACGAGGGGTAAGCTCATCCAAAAAATAAAGAAAGACTTTGGAATCACAGACAATGCTAACATGATAAAACAGATTTAGCAGACTTTACAAGGGTATCACTGCTCCAATTCTGATGGAGGCGCCCAAGAGAGCCACCAAGTTCGCTGCTAACGATGAATGGGGCAAGATTTACAAGAAGGCCTTTGGGGTTGACAAAATGAGTCAGCCACTTTCCATTTTGACCGGAGCCACTGCCGGAGCCACTGAGTCGTTTGTAGTTGTGCCCTTTGAGCTGGTTAAGATCAGATTACAGGACAAGTCATCCAAGTATAATGGTATTGGGGAGGTTGTCAAGGCCATTGTGAAGACCGAGGGCCCTCTTGCACTTTATAATGGACTTGAAGCTACTCTGTGGAGACACATTGTGTGGAATGCCGGCTACTTCGGGGTCATTTTCAAGGTTAGAGAACTGTTGCCCAAACGAGATACCAAATCAGGACAGATCACCAACGATTTGATATCAGGATCTATCGGTGGTACCTGTGGTACTGTGTTAAACACTCCCTTTGACGTGGTGAAGAGCAGAATCCAAAATACTGTCAGAGTACCCGGCGTGATCCCCAAGTATAACTGGGCAGTGCCAAGTGTATTTACCGTGCTGAGAGAAGAAGGGTTCGGCGCTTTGTATAAAGGATTCTTGCCTAAAGTTATGCGATTGGGTCCCGGTGGTGGTATCCTTCTAGTGGTTTTCACCGGAGTGATGGATTTCTTCAGATCAATTCAGTAAGGACAATTGTGCGACGAGAAAATGACATTAGCTTCAAATGTACTTGTATAGAAAAGATGTTTTACGTATATATTCAGACACTGTTGTAAACTCTATATATAGTTCTCCCCGTGGCCCGCCGCCGGGAGCTTGCCAAACTATAGACTCTCTTTGGATCTCAAGGATACTGAACAGATATTGAACATACTAGAAGAAAGCATACAAGTTTATTCATTAACTGATAATACTGTTGGATTTCTCGGAGTGGATGCAAAGTAGAGGCTAGGCCAGCCCTGAAGTATAATGGTCTCAAGCTTCGGGCAGACCAGTATACTCAATACACAATCCCTGATCCTAAACTAATCTCAAGCCTCTGAATGTAAATGGCTTACAGTCATATCTATGTAAATAACAAATGGATATATACATATCAAAATGTGTGGCCCACCGGCTCTCAAGCAGCTCTGCAATCAGACTACAGCCTCCCCCCTTACGTTTTTTTTCTATTGCCTCTCCTTGGACCTCCCCAAAAGAGGAGAAAGAGAAGACAACAATGCGAAAGAAAACCGGGAAGAGCATTATAAACCTGCAAATCGTCATGGTACTTCACTACATGACAAGCACTAAGACGGACACTTAGACAATGCACAAACTCAGGAGAGAATTACTCTATCTGAGCTTGATACACCGTTATTTTCTCTATCCTATAGCCTGACACTTGATCCTTCAGTTGATAAATAAAAGTAAAGGACAAGCAACACGTTAAAGCTATGGATGCCGCACGAAGAGAAAAAAAAAAGGAGAAAAGAGAAGAGAAAACTTTTCACGATGTTGAAATTTATACGTACCAGAAAAAAAAAAAAAAAAAAAAAAAAAAAAAAAAAAAAAAAAAAAAAGTGATTATGTAATCTTGATTCGTCAAGCCGTATACATGCAACATAAGATAATAACGTGAACTCGAACTTGATAGACTTTCACTGCATTTATGAGTGATAGCGTGTTAGAAGATGCCGGGGCGACATCCAACAAGGCTGTACGCCCTAGTTCCAAGGGAAAAGGCAAAGAGAAAGTCACAAAGAGCCCTACTTTGAGCAATCCCAGCGCGGCGGAGACCAAAATCATGTTTATAATAAAGTTCTCTGAAAGCAGCATACCGGACTACACACTTGAAATCAGTGAACCTGAGGCAGAGGCTCTAACCGCGTCGTTGATTAGAAAGAGCATACGCAAGAACGTTGGTGGAATCACTGTGAACCGAAGGCTGCGGCTTATCTACGGCGGCAGGGTTCTCAATGACAATCAAGGTGTCATTAAGGACATTTTGTCTAAATCTACCACAACAAGCAAAAAGCGCATATACATTCATTGCTCAATAGGAGATATTCTTTCTGCTACTGCATTACAACGAGAGGACGAGTACGACAAAAAGGTCCCCACTAGAAGCACGTTACCTGAAGCACGGGGGTTTGACAGACTGCGGTATAGCGGGTTCACCGACGAGGACATTAGTCAACTTCGAGCACAGTTTAATAGTATACACGGTGGTGGTGGCGGCAACGGTAATGGCAACGGTGACGGTACTACTGGCGAAGAGGATGCAGCTAACCGTGAGGAACTCACGCGCATGGAGGAACAATGGATAGAATCAGGTGTAGCTGACGGAGATGTTGGTAATAGTCTGATAGGGGGCGATTACATGGATGACCTGATTGGCATACTGATTGGAATGTTTTTCGGGATAATGGTTCTATTTTTCATGAGAGAACTCAATGTATTTACAAAACGACAGCAAAAGGCTTTGGTGGTCGGGGTCATTGTCAACATTTCTTTCGCTGTACTTCGAGTACTAATGTGATAGCAAAACCAACAACAGTAATTATTATTATTACGATTGCTTCCACATCTCTACACCTTTATCAAAGACATAGTCCACAGCTTGTTCCACAGGTTCGTCAAACAGGTATGGCAATGCGGGGACGACTGCCAGACCGATCACCACGGGTCCATAGTTCCTAACATTTTTATTAGCAACGTTTTTCAACGCTTTGCCAGAATACCGCACCGTGCTGTGGATAGTGAACGCGGGCAGTCCCATACTAGCGATAGATTGGAACACGCCTCTCTTGAAAGCGACCAGTCTGTAATCCTGCGCATCAGCAATTTCAGCTGCCTTCTGTTCAATGCTTAGTTTTGGTTTAGGGTCCCATGGTTTCAGGCCGGGTACATAGAGCCCCTCCTGCTTCAGTTTCGCTTTCCAGCCCTCGTAGGCTACGTCGCCGAGTATATACAGCCAGCTGACTCCATACGCTGCGGACACGATCCTAGGGTGTGCCACGGGCCGGAACGACTCTCCAATATCTGAGGTGTATGCCACATACCGGTGCGTGGCCGCCAGAATGGTCCTGATCCGGGACGCATACGCGGCGTATCTGATATTGGAGTCTGTGGACTCTGGGTCTCGCTCCTTCAGGTGCACGTCGCTAACTGTTTCGGTGGTCTTGTCGCTCATGAGGGGGTTGTAATATCGAAAGAGAAGTGTATAATAGTGAAGATATCATCAACTCGATCTGAAAAGAATAGCGGAGGCAAATCAAAATTTGAATCTGAACATGACAACAATTAGAGCCATGTCAACAGTGTGAAACTAAGTGGCAAACATAATGATGTAATGAGAGCATGCTGATTCATTGGCTAGTAGTACACACATGATACTTATATTTTGATGGTGGTATATACTTAGACGTGTGTCTAACCTGCCTTTAATTAGTTAAGTCCAGAGAAGCTTGCCCAGGGTTTGCTATAGAGCTAAGCCAATCACCGGAATAAAAATGGAAAATAAAAATAATAAAAAATTACGTCAGCCGAAAGCAACAAAAAAAAAAATCTATATTTATAGTGCATGCATTTAGAACTATAGCTACTATAGTAGTTCAAGATAACGAGCCTCGTTATTTTTGCAATAAACGGTAAATCACACCAGTTCGAATCACCCCGGGTTGCTGAGCGTAAGGAGGCTTATCCTGTATATATATATATATATATATAGTACATCTCTCTTCTTTATCTTACTCTTCTTGTTATATTTCATACTCTAATGATAAACACAAAATGTTTCATGAGAATTTGAGCGCTGCGACCGTTGTCCTGGAGAAACACCAGTTCCACGACATGTTTCCCAGACAGGAGTATCCCCGGATGACTCTTAGTGGTCCTAAGGAGAAGGCTTCAGTCAAACGGGTTCCTGTTAGCCAGCCACAATGCCAACCACAAAATCCACAATGCCAACCACAATGCCAACCACAAAGCCGTCCACAAAGCCGTCCACAAAATCTTCCACAAAGCCGTCCACAAAGCCATCCACAAAACCAACAGTTTGCTAGCTTGGACTCACAGGTCATGGCCGCCTCCGCGCGCTCTGAAGACTCAACTCTAAGTGCTGAAAAGTTCCACCGAAGAGCCGTTAGTGATCCAGAGATGATGATGTCATCAGGGCCAACAACAAAATCATTGCCGAAAACTCTGCAAGATGCAAGTCCATCGAGATTGGCCTCGAGTATTACCAGTACTGGTAGTAATAGTGGTTCTCAACAAAACGATGTGAGCTCACAGCCACCTCTTCGAGATATCAGGGAGGTCGACCTTTTTGATTTTGATTTCCCTATTCCAGCGTTGACCATAAGCGAGGCTGAGGATACAAATACTGCAGACTCGCATCTTTATTTCCACCATTACAATACTGGCCACAAGCTAAGCCCTGCTGTCTCTAGACAATCAAGATCCCGCAGTCGAAGCGAGTCTGATGCTAAGAAGTCACCATCATCAACATCAACCTCATCGTCGTCTACGTCACCCTGGAGAAAACGACACGCAGCAGTGAGCAATTTATTCCGCAGCAACAACCACGTTAGTCCTGTGCGAAGAATGGAAAACCACGCACTCAGTAGTGCTGGGTACGATCCTGAGTTCAAATCACCTGGTCACTACAAGTATCATATCCTGAAATACTCCAAGGATATGTACATGACGACTAACCCCGACCAGGGGCATTTGGATTGCCCCGTGGGTCCCAGCTTCTACGTGGAAAACACTGGCGACTCGACTTATCAGTTCAACCCTGTTGATGTCAATGGAGTTGCCAGTGCCGGCTTTGCTGTGAAAGTGATGAGCAGCAGTAGCAAGCATAAGCTAACCGTTGACATTATAAATCTAAACAGCGATAATAATCAGAAAACAACAACAACAACAACCCAAACACTTGTGGCCTCTGATGCCAGTTTCACATTTGCAGACACCAACTGTCGTGCGTTCACAATCGCTGACCCGCTCGACCCGGACATAGAGTGGACTGTTGGTAATAGAGTCCTGGGGAACAAAGTCGACAGACACAAAGTATATTTTTACAGAGATGATACACAGGCTTGGGCGGATTCCCAATCTACCCTGGCAATGTTCAGAAAACGAGAACGCAAGGGTAAAAGAATGGTGAAGTCAATGGTCAATAAACTGAGCGAGACGAAAGCAGCAGCAACAACAACAAATACAACAAATACAACAAATACTAGTGCTGTTGCAAACGAAAATGAAACCCAGGAGATTGGAAATGACGATGACGCAGATAGAGATAAAGTCGGCTGGCTATATATAACTCCACAGATCAATCAGTACCCGGACCTCATGTGGCCCTTTGTGCTTGCAGTTACCACTACAGTGGCTCAGGGCCAGAGACTAGAGGATAAGCAAAAGAGACTGAGCCATTTTATAAGTCTCAGAAAATAGCATGCTACATGTATTATTTACTATTATTTATTATAATAAACCACAATTTTTTGTTGAAAAATAAAAATTTCATTAGAAATACAAATTCGAAGTAAAGGGTATGTGGTTCTAAAAAATACAAAATGGTTACAATGCCAGAACAGCAATGAACATGGCAGCGACCAGTCCGGTTGCCATTTTAAGACCAGCAGCATTGTTAGACTCTTCAACGCCGGTAGATTCAGCGGGGACTGTTTCCACGGGGGCAACAGTAGCAGCACTTGTCTCTACAGTACCATTATAACCCCCTGCTGAGCTTGCGGGCCAGCTTCCTCCAGTGGCGGGGGATGTAATTGGCGAATGAATAATGGTAGACTCAACCACATCCTCGGTGATTACCTCAGTGACAGTCTCAGTAGCTGCTCCTGAAACAATGGCCACTTCGCTGGTAATAAGCTCGGGTCCACCAGTAGGAACCGCGGTGGTGGCTGCAGTCAAGGGACAGTAAGTAGTGGTGATAGTGACCCCTGAGATAACAGTGACCTCGGTAACCCAAGTCTCAGTTACCACAGACTCGGTGGCTACAGACTCGGTGGCCGCGGGAGATACAGGGGAAACAGGCCCGGGAGCAACAGTCTCTTCAGCGGCGGCAGTTCCCTCGGCAGTCAGGGGACAGTAGGTGGTGGTGATAGTAACGCCGTCAATCACAGTGACCGCAGTAACCCAGGTCTCGGTGGAAGTGGGGGTCTCTTTGCATAGCGTGCAGTCAGTGGTGGTGATGGTGACTCCATCAGTGACCACGGGGTCATAAACAGAGGAGGCAGATGAGATGGGGACAGAGATTGAAGTGGTCTCAAGGGTGGACACGGTGGAAACAGACTCGGGAGCAACTGTAGAGTTGGTGAAACTGGTGGAAAGAGAGGCAGATGGAGCGGTAGACTCAGAACTGGTCGTAGTCCCAGAAGTAGACCCAGAAGTAGAACTAGAACTGACAGCACTGGTGGAACTAGAGAGCACACTAGAGACGGGGCAGGCTGCGGATATAGCACCACCGGTGTAAGAGGAATAAGGCAGGGCACCGGGCACGCTATCGGCAATAGCTTCCACGTCAGAGTCGCCGACGTTGAACTCTGCCTGAGCGATTGAAACCTCGTAATCTTCCAAGTTGTACACCACGTATGCGGATCTCAAAAACGCGTCTCCCAAGATGGAGAAACTGTCATCTCCAGAGGATGTGAATCCCAAGTAACATAGCTCGGCGCCCGTGGTATCGTACAGCTGGTTGCCGCTGTTGTCGGTTGCCGGGTAATAAGTGTCCTTGAGCAAAACCTTAATTGGAACGCCGTTGAAGTAGTATACCAAGAACTTGGACTCGTCGTCGCCCACTGAACATGGCTGGACATATCCCTCGGCATCGTTGCTGTAGGTGAACCCAAAAGTCGAGATGATCTGGCTGACTGCGGCATCAGGGAGGTATGCCAGCGTGGTACCTGAATCTAGCAATCCGGCGGTAGTTGAAGTAAGCAGTTCAACAGGCTCGGTACAGTTACCGTCGAAAAGCTCAATGCTCTGTACATCAACGGTGAACTCAATAGGATTGCTTGAGTAGGTGGGGTACAAGTTGACCAGGGGTACGGTATACAGGGTGCCGGTATACTTGGAGTGGTCAACACCACCGAAAAGCAAGACTCCGTTTGTAGCACTGGGGTCGTCGAGATATAGAGAATAAGCCAGCTTCTCAATATGTCCCTGGTCCTTCAGCAAGATTGGCAGGTTTTTGTAGCCATAGGATAGGTTTGATCCAATGAACTGGGTGGTTTCTAGTCCGGCAAGGCCAATTCCCAGCACGTTTTGGGAGGAGTTTGCCAGTAAACCCAGGCCGAACCCAAGTCCGGTGACAGAGGTACCATCTTCAAGGATCAGAGTGTCTTCACCGAAAGTACCCTCGGCAAATGTATAGTCACCGTACTGGATATAGAAATCGTCATTTTCGTAAACATAGGTCGAGGAATCCTCCTGGTTGAAATAGCCACCTTGTGAGCAGTCAAACTGGTTTTCAGAGTTGTAAGTGCTGTTGTCAACGCCAGACTGGGTACAGTAAGGGTTGGAAGCGGCCTGGACCCACAAATCAGAGGAACCAGTGTCGATCAACGCGTTCAAGGTCTGACCAGGTGTACCCAGCTCGAAGTTGATCTGGTAGTAGTAATCGTCATTGTAGATGTTTTCAGAGACGATGTTAACTGCCTTGGACACTTTGCCCACAGGCAATTTCTTGTTCCCGTTGCCTTTCTCCACGGAAAAGGGGATACCAACAGTACCACTGGAAGCAACGGCACCAGTGGCTAAAACAGAAGCCAGGATTGAGTATTTCATAGTGGAGGAATAGAAAGAATGGCTAGTATTAAAAGAATGGACGGACGACTTTAGCGTGCCTAGATTAAGGAATGGACGGACGACTTTAGCGTGCCTAGACTAAGGAATGGACGGAGTAGACGAACGACGTTGGTAATAACAAGATGGTAATAAAGCAAAAGAAACACTCAATCAATTGATTGAGGACCACGTCCTCGTTTTATACATGGGTAGTATGGAGTACTACATCGCGGGAGCTGTTCATTCTTCTCCAACAGGTACTTTCCAGGGGTAAATTTCATGGCCTCGATCACGGCACCAAGGAATTTTGCATGCATGCATGATGATGAAGAGATGGTAGATTTATATATATAGTGTGGTGAGGGAGTGTTCGATTGGGCTTTAAATAGGCCCAATTTGGAATTGCAGATGCCTAGATGTTTCAGAGTCGGGTAATAAGACCAAGAAACTACAAGACCTAAAGGATTGAGATAAGAGATATATGATTTCTTGTGGAATTGAACGTGTTTTTAGTAATGGTATCTGTTCAATGTCAGGATAAGAGCTGTGAAAACGCAGCAATACCTAAATGCTGTAAAAGCGTGCCGCGTTTTCATGCCCCTCAATAACTTGTCAATATATAAGCTTGATGTCAGAACCGCGATTTGTCTGTTTACTCTTTGGAGCCTTTTGATGCAACGCGCGTTGACTTGAGATATGCCAAGATGGCAAAGCCTTCTGCCATCAGAGTGTTTGTATTAGACTGTTTGGTTCACATCTGATACATAGTTGAAGATCTTTACGCGTTGAATCAGAAAAAAAATTGAGTACTCGGGAATTAAAGATTGATGAATCACTCTAGTGATGATAAAATGTGTGTATATATATAGAAATAAGGCCAAAAATTTTTCGTGTGATTGCATGGAGTCGTGCTTGGCCTGCTGGAATTCCGTTCCATATATATCTCTTCTCCGTCACGGCAGGAATATTCAAGCTAGGTTGGGCATCTCGATATTTGAATTTTTCACACGCGTGAATTGTCACGTGACGATTGCGTAGTCGTGTTGAGTTTACTCTCTACTTGTGTGGTCACGTGATTGTCCTAGTTACCAGTCAACCAGGGGCTGAGTCCCATTGCTTGCAGTTAAACTATTGTACGACATTAAGTAGCAACCTGAATCAAGTTGTCCTGAGAGCTCAGTTCTGAGAGCTCAGTCCTGAGAACTCAAGCCTTAGAACTATCTTGACACATAATGATTATCTAAAGGGTTAGTTGGTTATATATGGTTGCTATTTGATAGCCGTATAAGGTATATAGCCCATCAAAAACTGTTCACAATCACACACCAATAGGTCTCTAAAGATATACATCAGCTGCTAAATTAGCACAAGCCATTAAGATGGAGCAAGTTAGGCTATATTCGAAAAAGCAACGTTGAACATGTCAAAAATAATTTAATAAAAGAAAAAAAGCAAGAAAAAAGCAAATAAAAATCCCGAAAAAAAACCGTTGAGTCATGCATGAACTGGAAAAGTCTTTCGGAAACAAGAGACATCCAAATACGATTGGGGCCTTGTTTGTAACAGAGTCGCCATATTTGTATATATCTGGATACCTGTATATAGGAAACGTTAGTTATTCATTATGTCATACATTATGGTCACACATTATGGTTATACATTATAGCCATACATTATGGCCATACATTATGGCCATACATTATAGGCATACACTATAGGAATACATTATAACTAATTCACACAAAAGAACAGAAGGTATAATACTTGAATCGGACAGCGTGGTTTGTCGCTTGTGCGGCTTTTGCGGCGTCTATTTTGTTGATACGTATGAAAAAAAGAAAACAAAAAATAAAAATAAAAATGTGGGAACAGCCCGGAATTATAAAAAGCAAGTGGCCCAAATGATCTTGTTAGAGGCAACAAGAGTGCGCGTCTAATTTATGGAAAACCAAAAACTAAAAAAAGAAATAATATTAAGTTCCCAGCGTCTAATTTGGGTCAAAGAAAAGTTCCAGCGTCTAATAATCACAGGCGGGGAGAAAGGAAACAGGCGAAGTGGAAAAAGGGCGTCTCAACCCAAACGAACCGCACAAGGACATTTTTGCTTTGTACGTTGGTCTTTAAGGCTTCATAATACATTAATAGCTACACAAAGCAGCAGCATGCCTTATAATAATAATAACATGTCTCTATTAGAAGCATTTGTAACGCTTCCAGGTGTAAATAATTTACTAGAGAAACTCTGCAAGCTTTGTTATTTCTTTTGTCAGGAATATGGCTATATTCTCATCCTTTGGATATATATACAATAGTGTCAAATACGGGATACGCAAGAATTCTTTTTTTTTTTTTTTTTTTTTTTTTTTTTTTTTTTTTTTTTTTTTTTTTTTTTTTTTTTTTTTTTTTTTTTTTTTTTTTTTTTTTTTTTTTTTTTTTTGATTCTCTTTATCTTTTATTTTTTTTTGATTATAATATTTTCTTTACGTTCCATACAGCCACGATTGGCGGTGTTTTCTGCTCCCTCCCTCCCCCCTTAAGAGGGCCTGAAAAGGGGCGGTTCTTAAGCTTTGAAGATTTTTGGGAAAATAAAATAATGAGAGTATAAAAAATAAAAAAAATAAAAAAAAATAAAAAAATCATCATCCATCATCTGTTTAAATCACTTGCGCTTGTTATATATATATATATATATATATATAAATGTTCAAATGTCCTGGTATATGAAAAACCTCTTTTCTTAACAACAAATGTTTCCTTCTCAGGTAGCCCTTGCTGACCTTATAATGCCCGAGCACCAGTTCCATGTGCCGCCGGCTGGGTCCACACTAGACAAGGTCACGGGGTCCAAACTGGTCCAACCAGTTGTGTTGCCGGATCACAATGCCATATATTTCGAAAACATTGCCAGCATGGTGTGTCTCCTGTGGTTCAACGATACCCAGTTATTGAAGCAGCTCTTTGACAACAGGAACTGCCCTCTAAGTACAAACTTGTCCGAATCAACTATATGCACAGACTCTTTCCGCAAGTTTGTCACCAAGGTTCTGACTCAGACCAAGCTTCCGCCGTCTGCAGTCTCACTTGCATTGCTCTACATCTGGAGACTCAAGACACTGGCGCCCATTGACATCAAAGCCAGCGTGAACTCTGAGTACAGGGTTTTCTCAGTGGCGCTGATACTGTCAAACAAGTTTCTGGACGATAATACATACACTAACAAGACGTGGGCACACATCACCAAATTGCCGCTTCAAGAGATCTCCGCTATGGAAATTGAGTTTTTGTCAAATATGTCGCATAAGCTGCTGGTGCAATCACCAGAGTGGAATAAATGGCAACTGGATTTACGTAACTGGCTGAGTATCCATTTTGCATTTAGACAGACTGCGTCAGCAGCGTCAACAGCAGTTGTGCCAGCAATGCCAGCAATGCCAACAATGTCCGCAATGCCAGCAATATCAGCAGTGCCCGGACCGGTTGCTACATACTTACCGTCTCCTGGCCCACACAAGAGAAAGTCAGCTATCCACGAGCCACCAGAGCAGCAGAATAAGCGTCGTCGGGTAAGAATGCTAACGCCTCCATACTCGGCAGACAACACGGCGCCGGCGCCAAGTTACTATACGCGATTGCCGTTGAGAACGTTGATTTCTCAAGCACCTCCGCTCAACAACAGCGGTACTTATTCCCCTTGTGAATCATCATTGATGTACAGAGTATTGTCTCAGAACAAGACACTCTCGTCACCGTACGAGGGATATATCCCCTTCTACCAGCAGCAGCAGCAGCAACACAAGTACCAGCATCAGTCATACTTTGTGGGATCTGCAGATGGTACATACTACAGTCCAGGAAACGTCTACTGGGCATCTTCAGCTCCACCCATGCATTTTTAATAATTTATTCATCGCAAAAAAAAAAAAAAAAAAAAAAGCAAACAGAAACAAGGAACCCATATTTATTACTACATATTTATTATATTTATCTCAAATGCATTGAAAAAAAACGAAAACTCTAAGGAATTCCTTTGTTTTAAATCTGGGCTTTTAGTTACTTTAGGCATTTGCCTCAGGCGGGAAACTGATGATGATACACGATCGAGGTAATTTGAAGAGAAAGTTCTTCATTCCTATTGAGCTTCTTCTCCAGAGATCTGGATTATCAGGGCTAATGCAAGCAAATGACTAAAACGGACGAAACAAGAAACGTATGTGTGCCCCCCTCCCCCCCCTAGTTAAGTAGGCCAGTAAAAGAAAAATAAGTAGGCCCACTTACGCGTTTCTCCAATATATATATCACGCTTGCCGGGAACTCCGACTCAACCTTTCTTGCTCTATTTCCGCTGTATATCATCTGGGACTAGCATTTTAGCGCATGGCTCGGCACAACTCCTGTTCATGTGAGGCCTTGGGTGATTTAAGCGTGTAGGTTCATTTATATATCTCATGACACACCTTATTATTTTAATTTTGTTTTGTTCCCATTTTATACTATATTTCTACTAGCTTTCTTTGGACAAAGATCCGACAACATGTACGTCAAACAGGGCAATAGTAGAGTTGGAAGAAAAAAATATATATATATATATATAAAAAAAAAAGAAGGTTCTGCCGAATCCGCCTTTGGGCAACCAATGTATATCCAATGTATGCTCAATGCATGATGAGTTTAATTCCTCTATGAAACTGGTAAAATAGTTAACCGATGGTAAACCTGCTCTCTTGTGCGGGTCTGACGAAGTGCGGTTCAGTGCTTGTCAGATCCACGCATGTCGTCACTAGTCTCCACCCATATATTTTTTTTTTTTTTCTTGTTGTTCTCCTGATTTCACCCATCCTTCCCTACTAGTACACTTGCCTCCAGACTCAAAACCCGATATACCGAGGAACCTGAAACCTGACTATTCGAGAAGTTTAGAATAAGTTTAGAATAAGTTTAGAATAAGTTTAGAAAAAGTTTAGAAAACTTTTAGAATAAGTTTAGAATAAGTTTACAATAAAATCAGTCGTCGTATATTGTCAGACTCACATTCCATAATATACGAATATTACCAGAGTATCATTATCAATTAAGTTGAATACCCATTCTGTAATATGCTAAAACATATAAGCGGCTTTTGACTAAGAAAGTAGATCCTTCGCAGAACCTAGAGAAAAACTAGAGAAGGCTAGACCACTAAGTCACTCAAAAAGTCAGATACACAAAAAATAGTAAGTTACACATGAAATATCACCAAAAAAAGTCAGATACACAAAAAATAGTAAGCTACATGAAATATCAGCAAAAAAAGGTGAGAAACACAAAAAAAAACTACAGTACTTTCTGTTCACGCATGGTCTCCCACTGCACTACTTGGTAAAGCTCTCAGGCGCTTAAATATGGTTGATCGGACGGGAAACCTTGCTTTCACCTGGATGTGACCGTAGTTGCAGCTTAAAGGGTTGGTGAAGTTGATATTCAGGAGGAGGAGTTTGGATATTTTGTCACTTGTGTGGGGTAGTAAGGCAAGCAAGAAGTACGTTGA
>PPNW03000041.1:0-66036 GCA_003708315.3 Groenewaldozyma salmanticensis | reverse complement strand
CAAGAAGTATATCTCCGCCGCCTTGCCGAGCTCGTTGATGATCTCCGTGTAGGGTCCTTCCCTCATGTTGGTGAGCTGGTCGCAGATACTTCTTTTGGCCCCCATTCTCTCCAGCTTCTCCAGCAGCTTGAGCTCTTCCGCGTAGGCGGGAATGCTGGCAATGTCTCTGAGCGTGTAATTATCAATCCTTGGCAGGTTGCTGTTTTTCGCCGTGGCTTGGATGATCTCAAGGGCGACCGGGTTCTCAGTGGCGGTGACTGGCGGCGGCGGTGCTGAGACCTCCGGCTGCGTGAACGGGATCTCCTCCACGGGCCTCTTGTACAGCTTCCCCTTGAACCTGAAGACATTGCTCGCGGTGACTCTGGACTCATTGCGACCTTGGTGCGTAGAGCTGGTGTAGTGCTTCTTGATATTCCTCTTGTCGATGCAGACAACGTTTCCGACATCCAGGCAGCCTAGGCATATACTTTGCCTACTCACACCTAGACCATAGACTGCCCTGGGAGCCACAATCGTGTCCTCAGACAAATAGGTCTTGCATAGAACGTCTTCTGGCGAGTAAAGGTTCTTGGCCTCGATGATCTCTGTGAAGTTATCGAGATCCTTGCAGTTAGGACACTCGGATGCATGCCTGTGAATTGCATTGAAGGATACTGCCTCATGGCTGGCCAGACAAACAACGACCCTGGGAGCCTTGTCAATGACCAGCTGCGTGCACAAAAAGGGTCCTGGCGCAGAACAATGGTCGTAGTCTTTGGAGTCGTTGTACTTGTTGTTTGATTTACTCGGTGCCTGCATTGCCGATTACGTTTAGGCGCTGAAGATCTGCATAATAAATTTCAAAACGGTTACTTACCCCTGAGCTGGTTTTCCCGATTGAGATCAAATCCATCTCGGATATCGCGTCTTTTCTTATATAGAGTTTTATTTAATTCAACTTTAAACGTCTCCAGAGGTTAACCCCGTTGAACATTCAATATGGTTAACACACACTTAGCCCTATCGTATGAGACTACTGTAAACTCCACGTACTTTCAAATGTTGGTCTTTCAAAAAGCACACGCCCTCTGGAATATCCAAGCCTGCGGCAAGTTCTTCTTCAAATACGTGAAGATATATAGTGTCTCCAGATCGGTCAGCAGTTGCCCTGCCCCAGGGAAAAGGTCCAGCAAGTAGCTGGAATTGTTTTACGTAGCGAATTCATAAGATTTGGTTCGCGCTTAAGTGCCTAATCTCTGAGAGTCTAGCTATGGATTTTTCAGGGACAGCTCCGTTCCTTTGGGACCAATATTTAGCAACAAGTTCCCTTCCTTCGAGACATCAACTAATGTAGTAACGAGTGCCTCTGCAGGTTTCCAGTTTGTCATACCTAGCCCACCCCAATTTTTGTTCATTGTGACGCCATCACCATTAAGAAAATGGTTAATCCTTTGGAAGTCGCATTAGAAGACGTTCTGGCTACCGCCATCACGATGGTACTGTCAGATGAGAACACTAGATTCTGAGCGCCATTCTGACCAGAGATCGGAGCAAAACCTTCCCGGAATAGTAATCTGCTGAGAGTGCCGTCCGCAGATTCAGACTTGATCCCTCGAGCTGGAACGGCCTAAGAATCAGAACCTTTTACCTCGGTTTTGGGTCCATTTGATCGGTTTCTCTCTCACGTAAAAAAGCGATGTAAAATCTGGCAGAAAACCACCGATGTAAAAAAGAAAATTTAATCGGTTTTCGATCAAAAGAGTTAGGCAAACTGATATAAAATTGAAAGCCCCTCGCAGAGGCAACTTGATGAGTATCGGATTTGACGACATTTACCATTTCTTTCAATCCCGACCTGTAGCTAGACTATTATATTAGACGCATTGAAATCGAAAAAAAATTTGTCTCAAGAAAAACTTTCAGATCTTTCTTCTTCATCTTGTGTGGTAAATTCACTCCACACAAAAATTTATTCCTCACAACTCTTTCCAATCTTTCTTTCATCCTATACATCCGTGTGCTCTCATTCTTTGTCACTGTATACATTTGTGTATATTGTTTCAAGTTACTTTTATTGGCTTTACAGTTCCGGCTCTAACGACCGTATAGTTTTCGCTACACATTCGCATTGTGTAATCGCACATTAAGGTTGACATCTCTAAATAAGTTACTGACTTATTATATAAGCAGTTACCGACCCCAATTACATGACAATCTCACTTTCGCCGAGTTTTGAACTAATTATTTCGGCCAGCAACGAAAACCGAACGAAACAAATAGCGGAGGCGCATCAGCCCCAAAAGGGTGGAGTGCATTAGGTTTGAATCTTATGTCCCCGAAGAAGTTTTTAGCAATTTTATCTTAGATCATTTAGCCTAAATTGGCCTGCAAGCTTTTTCTCCTCCCACCTAAAAAACCAAAATTTTCTCTAGCTGGTAAGTTTGTCTGCGTGTACGCACATAACCCCTGCTCTAAGAATAACTCAAAAAAAATAGTGCAAAATCACCATTTCCACCAGTACTTCTATCTCCCAAAATAACGAAACACAGAAGAAAGTACCGCTGGTGTTACTTCGGGTATGCAGTGTAAAGATTAGTCTCAATTAACTTGAGAGCCATGAGAAACGGCCATCAGTTTAGTTGCCGTTTGATCAGATTAAGTGGTCTGTCAAGCTACAAGTTCTGCACCAGAGCTTCCCCTGTACTTGACGTTTTATGAAACCCTATCAGGCTTACAGTGTCTACATGTACCCAATATCTTGGATTTTGTACCGAATGTTACAAGCTGTTAGATTTTGATAAACTCAAAGACCTGTTGAGAGCAAGAACATGTCTCTTTTGGCATAATCTGACAAAGGTAACGAAGTGGTCATGTAGCGGTTTCGGCAACCGAAGTCATCAACTCCAAGTCGTCATTGGTTTGATGCATACTGAGTGGTAGCAAGAAAAGTTAACAAAAATAAAATAAAAAATGATAGACAGGAACTGAACTTTACATTAGCCGTTCCCAGATGTCGTTTAGTTGTGCTTCTTTTAGCAGTCCTCAGGACAATAAACTTGGTTTATTATTATTATTATTTTTTAGCAACTTCATAAGCTGAAATATCTACCAAAACCCCACTACAATAAAAGCAGCTCGAAATTGATAAAACAGAGATAAAACTTGGCTCCAACCTTGGCTTTAGCTTGGCAAATTTTTCATGCAGCAGGGAAGAAAAGATCGCGCAAAAAGGCACTTGCACCAAAGGTTAGTGACCATACTGCTATTGATCTCAAGCTCCTAGAGTAAATTTCAGATTATCAGATCGATCGGCATCTGCGTTTTTTTTAGCCTGATGCGAACGTTGAATCGACTTGATTAGCACACCATGAGTGTCTGTTGGCTAATTCAAAGCAGAGCCTGTTTCAACTTCGCACCCTCTGAGTAGCGATGGTACAGTCATTTCTTGCTGTAGAAGAAGCAGAACATAGTAGGTGTGTAGGCTTAGTTTCAGGTTCATGAATATCAAAACTCGAGGTTAGAAGAGCTGTTCTGTTCTGGGAGCGCTTGGCTTCTGCTGGGAAGTCAAGTAATCCAAGCGATATTTGGCATCCAAGTTATGAATTATTGAGCCACCATCTTTGTGTTTCTATCAACTTACTTTTTCTGTTCTGTTCTTTTTTCTTCCGTATCCAATCAAACTTGTCTTCTAAACTTGGTTTCAGTTTCTGCATTCAAAGGAAATACAAGTATATATATTCCTAAACGTACTCTCAACTGCCATTTCCTTTGCCTATCATCCTCCCTAGCCTTATTCACCTATGTTCGCTGTAAGCAAGACTTGTCTGTTCCTCTCACTGGGGCTTGTGCTGGCTGCTACCACCGGTCCTGAGCCCGTCTTTTATACCGACGATTGTGTATCAGTTCTTGATGATTACACGTTTGATTGTGCCGGATGGACTTCAGATGATGAGTTGGGATATCTATCTTGTTTATGCTCTTATCCTCCATTGGTTGGTTCTGTTCTTTCATGTCTCAATGCAGTTACCTCAGGTAAAGATTTGGAAAGGGAGTATGCATACTTCCTTGACTGGTGCAATGACGATGTTAATGTCACTCTAGCCGACCTCGACAAGGATTACAGCAATGCAACCAATTACATCACCGAAGCTCCCGAGAATTCAAACATTACTGCATACAGCCCCATAACAGTTGATTACTCAGTTGTCAGAACCCTCTATAAGGATGAAAAAACATTGAGTGACTTCATCGAAGACTCAGTGTTCTATGGTGCGGGACTCCTGGGATATTTTGCTTTCATTTTGCTTTTGAGCTCCATTCTGTATTGGGGTTTCCGAATTGCCCCGAAGCTTTTTTTTAAGCTCAATAATAGATACAGTAGAGCTTACAAAAAATGGATTCTACTAGCGCCCACTTCAGGATGGACATCAGTGTTGTTCAATATTCACGAGGTCTCTCATGTCCTGATTGTTGTTGGGTACTGTATCTTGGCTGTCGTATTCTGCTTAGTTAGCTATGACATCTATTTGCCCAACACCCGCTTGGAAACAAGGAGGATACAGTTCGGAAAATATATCGCTGTCAGAGCTGGAATTTTAGCCTGTTCTGAAATCCCACTGCTTATTTTGTTTTCTGGACGGAACAATTTCCTGATCACACTAACTGGATGGCCACTAGACAAGTTTCTGCTTATGCACAAGGTGGTAAGTAGAATGTGTATTCTGCACTGCATTGTACATGCCGCTGGCTACTCCGATAGATGGAGGGCTAGCGGTTGGTATAATGACTCATTCACTGACCCTTACTTCTATTTTGGCGTTATTGCTGTTTGTTCTGCTGGTATTATCTTGGGTCAAAGTATGAGATACTTCCGGCAGATAGCTTATGACACGTTCTTGATTGTGCATTATGTTTTTGTCATATTGTTTATATTAGGCGCCTATCACCACTTGTACCTGATGGAAACCTTTGAGTTGAAGTATATCGACGCTGGATTCTCGATCTGGGCCATTGATCGCTTCGTGAGATACTGTCGAATGGCTTACAATGGCATTTCCACAGCCAAGTTGGAGTATCACCAAGATGGTCCTGACCACCATCTTGTTGAATTTCAGATCACTCATACCAATCGGCCTTTCTGCAAGTACAAATCTGGTAACTTTGGATACCTTTACGTTAAGGACGCTGCACGGTTCTGGCAATCTCATCCCTTCTCTGTAATTGAGGCAGTTCCCAGTGAGGAGCATGATGACAAGCACCAGCATTTGGTCATTTTAGCTAGAGTCAAGGGCGGAATCACCAAAACGATAGATAAAAAGTTGCTTAAAGCTCCTGACCACAAGCTCGAAACCAAGATCATTCTGGAAGGCCCATATGGGAACATGACCCCTACTCAACACTTCAGCTCAGTCTTACTTATAGCTGGAGGGGCTGGTATTACTACTCTCTATCCTTACGCGGCTAGTCTCCGAAACCTACCGGATAGCACCCAGACTGTGAAAGTAGTTTGGTGCATTCCTCACGTTGAGTCTATTGACTGGTTCGAAAAGCACGTAAAATATTTGCAGCAAGATCCTCGTATCATTGTCAAGATATACGTCACTAAAACAAATGTCATTAATGAAAGAGTTGGTAAGAAAGTCATTGAGTTCAAGAGCTGCGAAGGGAGTGAGGAAAGCTCTCTTTCAGACAAAGAATTGAAACGTGGTTATCATGAAGAGACAGTCATTCTCCAACGGCCGTCAATCCCAGAGATTGTATCTCAGCAAGCTGGAATAGCAGCTAATGATCTCGCAGTTCTTGCATGTGGACCTATCAACATCTCGAAATCTGCAAGAAATGGAGTCATAACCGCCATAGAGCAGCATCCGGATAAAAACATTGAATTTTTTGAAGAGACCGCAGTTTGGTGACTTAACCTTCTTTTATGTAATCAGATCCACCACCGTGCGTGACAATTTTACACACTTCAAGACTAAGTACATATAGCTAGTATCTGATATCTGTAGGGCCAAGAGGCATAGCCGATCGGCCCTAACATAGAAAAGTATATATAAGGCTGTACATCATCTTGAAACCTCTCCCCATAGTTGTGCCTCACGAAGAACCCACTTCAAAAGATCTAAGATTTTCAGGATGAGTAGAACCAATTTTCTGAAACAACTACACGGTAGTTCGCAAAAACCAAATAATCCAAGCCAGGCGTGCGCATAGCTTATTCATTGTCGCGCATTTTCACTTTCGAATACAGAAAAACTGAAAAATAACGCTAATTATGCACGAACACACGCCGTGGTTGGGAAACGCGTTTTTACAACTGTCCCAGAATTAGTAAGGTTAAGCGGGGCACAGTCACTCTCCGGTTTTGGCCTTTTGTTTTCTTCTCACATTCTTCTATTCTAACTCTCCGAGCTAAAGTTAAGCTCCGATCTAAGAGACAATAATTGCCTATTTGGGCAGATCTAGATCTGATAATATATATACCTCACCAGATCGGAGAGATTATCTTTGGATGGGTTCTTGGAGTCAGCATAAGAATTCCAAGATGTCTATATCCTTTTCGTTGAACATTTCAAGGACGTGACTGGTCAGTCGTGTGCAACTACTCCAATTACTACTTCAAGGATTTCACCATTGTGAGTTGAGTATTTACAGATAATGTTCGACCGCTTTAATTTGTACTGCACTGAATTGAGGCTCCGGGTACCTGCATGCCGTGTTAACAGTTAGATCGGCAGTTGATATGCTAGATCAGAGCTAGATCTACAAAACAAATTATGCTTCAGATCTAGTAGGTTTTCGGGCAAAACAGCAATCTATATTAAATGTACATGCATGTATAATATAGAGTTTCATGGTCTAGTAATAGTATCTCATTCTCAAAACCTTTGTCAAAGCGCTATTAGTTTCAAGTCCAAAAAGTCTGGTATTTTTTTGGATTGAACTCTGAGATATACCAGGGAAGAAATACATGTTTAAGCCAAATAATACCGGTTTGCTTATTCACCTTGAGCCTTATTGTCGCATTTAGCTAGGCATGCTTTATCAACTACCCGAATGATGGATCATGGGTATGATCAATTACATTGAGCTTTTTTGATGCAAATTAATGTCTAAAAATCAGCAGAATACCACTTTGATCAAGTAAGTGCTTAGCAGAGCTGAAATCAGGGAAGTAAGGCAAAACAATCTGTTAGATTTCTCTTTACTCTTGCAATGTGATATATTTCAGGTTACTTGTGACTATACAATTTTTTGTTCGAGTGAGACAAATAGTCACTGCTCAATTATCTTTTTTGATAGCTGGCTAGCACAGCCTATCAATACCTCTCCAAAGTATTTCACAACATAATCAGGCCTAGAAATTAGAAATTGTATTTGAAGTTCTTGAAGTATCTTACCTGTAATCAATGATATGTTTCGCCACTTCCAGCGTTAACTTGTTGTTTAAATATTTGGGAATTCTTTTGGGGGAAATAGCAGCTTCTCCGCTACTGTTGCGCTGGTGTCTAGCCAAACTAATACACTTTACTCTTACACAGTAAGAGAAGTACCCTTTAGGGGATTTTGTGAATCTGACACGGGGAAGATCTCTCAAATCACAGCTTCTTCTTTGTTCTCTCACATCAAGGTAGGAACCATAAGAATTAGAGATGGCTTCAACCAAGGGCCTTGTATTAAAGTCGTCTGCAATATCAGCACTCTCAAGAGCTTCCATTCTAGCCTTCAACTCGCCAACATTATGTTCCAATTTTGAAACCTCTTTGGATTGCCTGACAATTACTTTCTCCCGGCTCAAGCACTCATGTCGCACTTTTGAGAATGCTGCTTTGTATCCTCGCTTGAAGTTTCTCAAAACATTGACGTCATTTTTAAGACTATCGGCAGACTCTGTAAATTGAGGGTTGAACTTGAAATTTAGACTCAAAGGATCGGCATTTAAATCAAGCTCAGAATGAGTTTGAGCACGAGAAACATCGATCCGGCTGCTCAATGGTTTACTATTTCTAGCCAAGGCTTTTGGGGAATTATCTCCTACGATGATGGTTTCATTGCTTTCTTCAGCCGAAGCTTCTGGGGAATTATCTTCAATAATAATGACTTCTTCTGAAGTGTTTGAAGATGAATTATCTAGAAAGGTTTCTTCAACAGAGACACGTTCTTGAGGCTTATTACCGTGGCTCTTATTTTGAGTAGAAGGGTCAGATTCTTGCTCTTGTTTAGAAAAAGGCTGACTACCAGAAAGATCAGAAATTGGCCTTTTTCTGGGTATTACCAAGGGCTGCAGAAGTTCGCTGCTTAAACAACTTTCGGTTCCGTACGAAAAGATGTTTCTTTTTGGCAACCAAGTCCTTATTTTGCTCAATACAAAAGAAGGATTGATATTATGTAAAATAGAAACTCCCAGACCATTGCCTTCTCCATATGCTTTTTCAGCTTCAAACTGAGCGAGTAGTCTTAGCCGATCTTCGGGAGTGGTGTTGAGCTTTCTCCTCTTGGACATCTTGATTTAAGGTCAATGAACCAAACCTAAGCTCGAGATCAGAGCTATCTTAAAGTAAAACCGAATTGAGGCGGCCCAAATGCAAGCTATACAAAGACTATCTAGTCTAAACCCAAATATAGCTAGAACCTTTAATGTACACTTACTTTTATAAATTTTAAAACCTCTTTTTCTTGAAACTTAGAGTGTGATGCTTAATCATTAATGCTAGTGTTCATTTGAGCTCACATCGAGATAGATCTCGGCTATCGTCGCACTTGATCTGCATGAGGATTTTCAATCAACAAATTAATCATCATTGATTGAAATTTTGAATGTGTGAATATCAATTGAGATGTATATATAGTTCATGAAACATGATCGCACAAAGTACTTTATGTTTCTAACACCTACTATAGGGACGAGGTTGATTTCCTTCTTACGGCAACATATATAACCATAGACAACAACTTTACATGATGCTTAGACCATAGTTCTTAACTGTGCAAGCTTATTTGCATCCTCATTATGGAGGGCATCAGCTTCAAAAGGATCAACTACAATGCCTTTAAATTTGCGGGCAGAAATCTTTCTTTCAAACAGCACGTCTAGTTCAGCATAAGTTCTACCCTTAGGCTCAGGAAGCCTAAAAATGGTCCAAACCAAAAATATACCGACAGCACCTCCCCAGAAAAAACCAGCCTTGCCCATCCAATCCCATGCGGTAGGGTTAATCATATAAGAATTGATGACCGCAATAATAATACCCGTGCAGATATAAGCCGTTCTGGCCAGAATCATTGTCTTTGATCTCAATCTGATTGTAGAGATTTCAGATACCACTGAGTAGCACACCGGACCCACAGTCAGGTCGTATACAAATGTATTAACCATCATAATGGCTCCAATGGCCCAACTTCCATTAATCTTGTTCTTGGCAAGCGCAGCAAATCCAATACTAAGATATAACATAGTGATTGCAGAAAGGCCACCAATATACATTGGTCTTCTTCCGGACTTCTTCATCACGAACCATGACAGAATTGTACCGCATGCTCCAAATACCATATTCACAATACCCAATGTAAAAGCGTTTTTCTCTGCCATTCCGGCCTGCTCAAGAAAAAAAGTGGAGCTGCCAAAAGAGGTAGATACTGTTTGACAAAGCCAAGCCATGCACGCAATTTCTGTTCTTCGCAAGTTACTACCTTGGAAACAGGTAATGAAACTTGTGCCCTGATTGAGTCGCTTTTCAAGTTCATTGGTCTGAATCATCATGGCTAGCTGGCCCTCCACGTATTCATCAGTAGCCTGCTCCTTGGCCATAAGCCGGCGGACAGAACGCTTAGCTTCATCATATTTTTCAGCCTTTACCAAAAACCATGGCGACTCTGGGGCGAAATACGTGAAGATAATCAGGGGGACTGGCCACACCCACTGGATAGCAAAAGGGAGTCTCCAGGACCACTGGCTCTCTATTTCAATGGTGCCTCTCAGAACTCCTGTACCAATAAGCTGACCCCATACCCAGCAAAGATTCACATACGTAGTAAGATAGTATCTTAAAGCAACTGGACAAATTTCTGATGCGTACGCAGTGGTGATGGTCTGAAACACGCCCCAAGGAACGCCTAAAAGAATTTCTCCGGCAAGTAAGATGGGTAAACTCTTAGCGTAAAAGGGAATAAAGATTAGACCAATAGTTAGTGTTAATGCACCCATAATAGTTTTGCGATACCCAATCTTATCTGCAAGAAAGCCAGACAATAAAAGACCAAATATTTCGCCAACATTGCCAGAGTTGGACAAGGCAGACTGCCATGGCGCAGAAATAGTGTAGAGTCCACTTCCGTTATTATCGGGAATACCAAAGCGTCGAGTGAAATCTTGAATAGCATAGAAGCTTCCTACAAGCATAGTATCATAGCCTTCCATTACGAGGCAGGTAGAAATAGCAACTGACCATAAACAAGCCTTGGGATACATCCTTATGGCTTGCATGATTCCCATATTCTTTTCCTCACTGGTGTGCTCCTCCGCGGCATTCACCGTAGCTTCTTCCTTCCTGTCCACAGGTGTTACCTCATCATATTGAACGTTTTGTTTTTCTTCAACGACACTCATCTTGGCTTGGTTTGTACATCTTGAGAGATGGGGTAAACCAGGCCATTTTATACTTCAGGGTAGAAATATTCACGAACTCCCACAATCCTTGTTTAAGATAGACCCCTCTAAAGCTTCCTCGCGGCTCTGCTGTAAAACTAGACTTACATCATTTTACAACAAAGCTCAAAAAATCTGTGAGGGTTGAAAAATTCGGGGCGAAATGTTATTACCCCAGGTTTACAGCTGTATTAATCGCTCCGAATATCGATATTGTCTACTTTTCTCTCCACATTTATGGGGCCAAATAAACCAAATAAGTAAAGAACAGCGTAGGTCTCATCAGCCATCAATGCTAAGATTCTCTTTACTCGCTTCATGTGATGAGCTCTTGGAGCCTTGCAGTATTATCCTTGTCGAAGATCTCCTGCACGTACTACTCCGCAATCAGAAGACCCCTTGACGCCCACCAAAATAAAAGGCCGCATCTTGATGAAAACCATCCAGGAGAGCTTTAACACGTTTGGAAAGTATGAGATTACCGCTGTCCAAAGAGAACAAGTAGAAAGCTGCAGAAATGAACGAACTGCCAGTGAGCAATCTGAGAGATTTTTAATTGTGTGTTGCAATTGATTTGCTATGAGGCACTGGAGAGAATATCATTTGATTCCTTATTTAACCGGTGCTTCAATTCCTTGCCTAAAAATCTATATTCGCTTACCACTCCATGACCACTAGTATATTCTTATGCTATCTCTGTTTAGCTGCTACTTTTGTTGGTACATTGTTACTATCAAGTTATCTCTGTCTGTATCTAGCTAACTATATAGCTATATGTACTCCGGTGTTTTGGCAATATCATCTTTTTTTTTTCTCGCTTCTAATGGCACTTTGACCTAATTTTAATTTTACTTGGACTTATTAGGCATTACAGGCATATCCGAGTAACTGTGAGCTACAATCAGAAATATATCAGCAGTAGCAAGTATATCAGCAGATGGCTTTCAAACAGGCCCGATTTGCCTGAAGTTTGTAGCAAAAATATTGATTGGCTAAGCTAGAGTGATACCACTCTGGTTTCAGGGGCTGATGAGAGAGTTCAAACATGTATATAACAGTCTCGAGCTGGCATCAGATATAATGTCAAAGATTGACTAGATCGCGTGCGGCGCCCCTGGAGTTGGCTTCGCAGATCGACAGATCTAGATAATATATTATATTAAACTTTGTACATATATCGCAATTGATTATCCATGCCTATATATTATAATAATCTGCTCCGAGACCGGTATATACTCACTTCTGGCTAACAATCTATATTATAAGTTTGCATCGTTGAGATTTATTTTCAGCAAATTCTACGTGATATCAATTTCCTAAAATTCTACACTATGCGGGTTACTGTTGTGTCCAATGATACAAAAGAGTAACTGCATCATCTACGAAGCACCAATGTAGCCTATGCTAGTGTTAAAACTTGAGTATAATTCAGCTTTACAAGTTAAATTTATTCCCAAAAATTCGATATCCCGTCTAAATCTACTGAAGCTAGAACCTAGAATTGTAATAACTTGTACTAACCTTCCACAAACAAACTATTTCAGGATTCCAAAACTTATTGTGTATTCCACCTGGAGTAATCTCACATAAAATATTCTATTATTTGATAGAAGCTTAACATTAATGTTATAGCCAACAACTGCAGCTTTGCATTTTTGATTGCCATTTTGTAAGAGAAAAAGAATTCTGCTCTGAATAAGACCAAGATGTCTACCACAGTACCCTTCATCTATTATCCAATGGAGGCTCTATATAATAGTCAGACCTAGCTGGGAGCTTTTTCAAAAAAGGAAAATCGCTAAGAGAAGTTTTAAATTTCTAATTGAGAATTCAGGATACTGCTTGTTTCTTCCAAGGCTTTGATATCACTTTCTTGAGTTTGAGAAGAATTCTGCTGTTTATTTGTCAGCCTTCAGTTACTCTATGTATAAGTTGAATATCACGTTTAGCAACAAACCTATCGCTTTGCCTTTTCGAATCAGATGCTCAAATGCTTTCTCTCTATGCCATGACTTTTCTGATTCTCTTTTTACTTAATACATAACAGAAGAGTCTGGATGGGTACTTATTGCTTGAAATGCTCTGAAACTATCAAATATTTCTGTAGATTTCAAGAGCTTTGCGTATTGATCTCAGCCTGTTCATTGCAGACTGCAGATGATTTTTTTTTCTGGCTGGGTTTTCCAGGAGGGTATAACTCGCTGAATTTTCTTTTTGAAGCGGGAGCAGGGATTGGCTTTAAATCCCTTTGTGAGCAAAATTTCCAACAAAACTTTGAGTAACTTCAATGAACTTGTAGCAACTGACCTAAAATTGAGTTTAAAGTATCAAAAGAAGTACAAGCAGCATGCCTGTTTGAGATTCGAGGGCCTTGTCTATATGCTTCCCAGCTCTAAGTTTTGTCTTGTTTTTAACCGAAGATAAAGGCTTGCTTATGGACTGTTCTGAAGAGCCAGCTTTTGGGTTCGGTCACCAAGAAGGGATCTTGAAACACTTTTGGATCTTATTTTTAAAACATCTTCTTCTGCTATTTTCTAGCACTACCTAGAACAAGACTAGGATTTTTAGAGGGTATAACAAAAGTCCCAAAACTGTTATCGAAGCCTTCCGTCGCTTGCCCATCTTGACAACTAGTAAGACACAAAAACCTCAGAATAAAATTACTTCAGAACAGAAATTGGATTAAGTTCACGGCGAAACTATTGCTGCTTGAAGAGTTTGGACTATCATCTTAAAGAGCAAGAAGTATAACTCTCAATAGCACACATATTCAGCCAAAAAAGCTTTAAAACTTAAACTATAGATGCCAAATTATTAGGCTGAAAAAATGCACCCAATCATTGAGTTTCACTCTATTAGCTAAAGTACTAATGGCATACTGTGTGGGTACAGTGAAGGCAGTCTGTCAATAGAATGCTTTTCTGGAACTTATCTTACTTAAGCTGTTTCTAAACAGGAAATCTTGAGCTCAGCCTTGGATACAGCATGAAATCATGTGTTGAACATATCAAATACAATGTAAGACTAAATATTCTGATGAACAAGCACCTTTAATTTAAGCTTTTCAGTCGGCACAAGACATCGCCGCAGCTAAGCCGTAGCTAAGCCGTTGCCGGTAACTGAAAGTCCAGCAGAGAGCTTCCACGTTAACAGTGCCGAAAAGAAGCAGAATTCTTCTGAGAGGCATTATTGGAGAGGGACTCAAAGAGAAGTTTGGGAAACTCTGCACCAGATGCTGAAATTTGATAAGTTACTTTTGTCATGGTGTCAAAATTTTGCAACAGCTTACAGAGGCTGCACAATCAGACCTGCTCATAGTCAGCTGCAGACTGGAAGTTGCCAAAAAAGCTATTGTATTGAAAAAGGATAGAACTAATGTCAGTAAAGAAGCATTACAGCAAAAGAAAGACCCTTTGTACTGAGAGAATCTTGAACACTTCATAAATTTAACAAAATCATATATGCCTGCCTACCTTTGAAGAAACAAAAATTAGAGCAGCCATTTATTGAAACTGCGTGTCTCCATGGTGATCAGAAGACCTTAGAACCTCATAATTTTGCAGGCGCCCCAACTAAAAAGGTCGCTGGAATTCACCTTCTCCACTTTGTTTTACAAAGCGTCAGGTTATTGTATTTCATTTCCCCTCCATAAAATGCATGTTGAGTCGAACGAGAGAGACGACCCCGCTAAAATCGATAGCCCTAAATCCCTAATCGGGATAACTCTGAGCAGACAAATCGATCGGATTATCACTGAAGAGTTAGGTAAATAATGTCGAAATCACTTGTTGACAAGAAAACCAAATGAGTGGGTCGCTCTAGCAACTTTTGAGGAGAAATAATAAAAAAAATGTGACGTTGGTGAATACGCAGGCGCCTCCTGTGATGACCATCTACTTATACGGACGCGCGCGTTAATTGCTGTCTTCAAAAAGGGTCTTGTCTCAAAAACTTGGCTTACTATTATTATTACTTGCCTCACCGCCAAAGCGGGACAATAGAGCTCAGACCAGGAAGGTCTTTTCCCAGAAGAAATTACGCCTGGTTTCCTGAACTAAAGCGCAGCTCTGAGTTTGAGCCACTGTACTAGTAAAGCTTGGCTTCGAAGCCAAGAAGAAACAGCATCCCAGGTTCCCAAGCTGCCGATTTCCTGAGCAGGCCTGAAAATATTTCTGTTCGATCGTGCAAGATTCAAGGTGCAATCGAGCCCTACTTCTCCACCCTTTGTTTGGCCGATCTCAGCTCTTTTCAGACGCACCCCGCAACCCCCACAAATTTTTACGCCGCTCATCGAGGTGTTTTGGCGGGTCTGGCAAAGATAAAGTTCTTCCCCGCCCCCACTGATTGAGGCACCCCCAATTTAGTGTCATCATGTAGTTCTTCCGAGCACATCAAGCTAAGGATAAGCCGCTCTGTGCTCTTTTTTTGTTATAAAAGGCTCAACTGCTCCCATAGCAAAGGCAGAGAGGAAGGCTGAAAGGAACACAAACGTAGCTGCTGAAAATGTTTAAATACTCTTATGCCATTTTTTTTGGCACTTGCGCCGTCCTTGGTGCGCTACTATATGGTTATGATGCGACTTACTTCAGCGGTATTCAGGCTATGCCGGTTTTCTTGAAAGATTTCGGCAATACAACTGAAGATGGCGCTCCTGCGCTGACAGACACCTTGAGGTCAGTCTTAGCGTCAATGATCCAAGTTGGTGAAATGCTGGGTAGTTTGTCAGCTGCTTTCATTGGAAACAAAATAGGCCGAAAAGATAATATGGTACTTGCATACGTTGTTGTGTGTGTTGGTGCCGTGATTCAAACAGCCACTACCAACCTGGCAGCCTTTGTAGTCGGACGCACCATACTTGGTATTGGCATTGGCATGATTTCAAACGTCGTACCTCTCTATTTGTCCGAAATTACTCCAAAGGTTCTTCGAGGAGCTATGGTAGGCTCCTGGCAGTTTACCTTGGACTTTGGAAAGGTGGTTGGTGCTTGCGTTGATGAAGGAACCAAGGACATGACATCTACCGCTGCTTATAGAATCCCCATCATGTTGCATGTGGTTGTGCCACTTGTAGTATGGTGTGTGGTTTGGTATATGCCTGAGTCCCCTAGATGGCTTATGAGGAAGGACAAGCAAGAAGCTGCTGCTGATGCTCTTGTAAAGATCTACAAAGATAACAAGGATTATGACCCCTCTGAAGATATCGCTGAAATGATTGACGACGCCTCCAGAGAAAACGTTGAAGGTGGATGGTGGGATATGGTCACAGACCATGTTGAGCGAAGAAAACTCCTTTGCACTTTTGGAATGTTGACTGGCCAGCAAATTACCGGTATTCAATTTATCTCTTCTTACTCTACTGTTTTCTTTGAGTCTGTTGGTATTCAGAATGCCTTTGTTATTTCAATCATTCTTTATATCGTTGAAGTTGTTGGAGCATTTATTTCTCTGTTTTTAGTGGATAGATTTGGAAGACGGCCCTTGTTACTGCCCACGGTTTTCTTGATGGTTCTTCAGATGTTTATTGTCGGGGCATTGGATATCAAGCAGCCTAGAAGCAGTGGAGCCAATAATGGAATTGCCGCTATGATTATGCTTTTTGCTTTCTGTTTCTGTCTTGCCGCAGGCCCTCTTACCTGGGTTGTCGCAACAGAGACATGTGTCGGTCGAAACAGAAATAGAATGATGACTGTTGGTACTTTTGGGTTCTGGTTCATGGCATGGGCTGTTACATTCACAATGCCTTACATGTACACTGCCATGGGTCCAAAGCTGTGCTTTATCTACTGTGGTACTTGCTTTGCCTACTTTATATTTATTTATTTCGGAATCGGTGAGACCGCTGGTAAGAGTATGGAAGAAATTGCAGCACTTTACCGAAGAAGAGTTCCAATTAAACAATGGCGCGACTACCAGTTTACAGAAGAAGACTTTGTTGCTGCCAATCCTATTGATGAAAAGATGGAGGTGGAGTATGTAGAAAACGAAGTAGCTTAGTTATTTTCTGTAATACAACTGAATTTCATTGTTACCACGCTCGAGTGAAAAAGGCTGCTGCATCTTTGTCATATAAAATACTCTTTTTGGCAATATTCATCAAATATGAGTTCACTGTAACTTGAGTGAAATTGACTATTTAGCGCTACTTGCTTACTACCATTCACGAATGCAGCCATCAGGTCCGACAAACTCAGGGTTTCTCCAAGCCTTGGCGTCTTTTGATACCTTTCTGACTAAGTCCTCATTTATTTTTATTCCCAATCCAGGGCCGGTCAGTGCAGCAATCATCCCGTCTTTTACTTCGAGTACTTCAGGATTCTCAAGATAAGTCGTGAGGTCAAATTTTCCACCACTTGCTAGCTTGTTATAATGCATCCCAAGACTCATTTCTTGAATAGCAAAATTTACCGAAGTAAGATCAATGTGTATTGAGGCTGCCAGAGCAATTGGTCCTAAGGGACAATGTGGAGCAACTGCAACATCATATGCTTCCGCCATCAATGCAATTTTCTTGGTTTCAGAAATACCACCAGCATGAGAAATATCTGGTTGGATTATATCAATACATCCTGACTCGAAATAGGGCTTGCAGTCCCACCTTGTATACAGACGTTCGCCAGTAGCAATTGGGCAAGTTGTCAAACGATATAAATGCTTAAATCCATCCACATTTTCAGGGAGTAAAGGTTCTTCAATAAAAAGTGGCTCATGAGGCTCCAGTAACTTTGCCAATTGTTTGGCCATGCCCTTGTGAACACGACCATGGAAATCTAGCCCTGCTTCTAAACCGACTTCTTTCACAATCTTCAGCCGCTCGACTGTATCTTTTAGTTTGTCTGCTGAATCAACCCATCCTATTGATTCAGTGGCATTCATTTTCACCGCAGTGAATCCCTGCTTCTTACGCTCAATTGCGGCATCCTTCACATTTGATGGCTTGTCGCCACCTATCCAACCATACACTTGTACCCGGTCTCTGACATTCCCGCCCAAAAGATCAGAAACAGGAATTCCCAGGCGCTTTCCTTTCAAATCCCACAACGCAATATCAAGTCCAGCTATTGCCGACATTAGCACGCAGCCACCGCGATAAAATCGCTGACGGTAAGACTTTTGCCAGATTTCCTCAATTCTATTTGAATCCCAACCGATAAATCGCTCTTTGAAATCTTCGAATGAGCCCTCTATAGCTTCGGTTTGCCCTTCCAAAGTGGCTTCACCCCATCCTACCAATCCATCTTCAGTCTCCACCCTCACAAAGAGCCATCTAGGTGGAACTCGAAAAGTTTCAATTCTGACAATTTTAGACATTGCTACTATTTTGCAAAATTCTATTTTGTCGAGAAAGAGAAAACTGAAACAAAGTGCAATAGCCCGCTTATATATACTTTTTGCGCTAGGAAGATGGTAACATTTTGTGCTCGTTTATTAGGACTTCGGCGTCCGGAAAGTATTAAATTGCACACGCATGCAATTAAACCCCAAAGGTGGGACACCCCCACAGTTCAGTCCATCTTGCTTACCCCACCTTTTTCAGAATTATGTAGTTCGATGCACCTTTCAAAATTATGTAGTTCGATGCAAAATCAAGAATGAAGCAAAAACAGTTACGGAAAAGCTAAGCTTCAATTTCGAGCATACTGTTTTATGACAGTTAGATTCATTCATAAAAAATCGTCCTTTAATGTTAAACTAACGTACAAATGTTTATATATTCAAAATTTTGACTAAGTTGACGGAGTTGACTTAGTGCTTGAGTCGTTGCTTGTCAACTCAATACCGGGATTCTCAACATGGTTATGATGATGCTTGTGAAACTCAGCGTGCAATAATCGGTTGACTCTATGCTCAATGTAGCCATTGTCAGGATAGTTGACAGGAGACTCACATCCGGTGAAAATGAACAAGTCATACACCAGGGCGCCAGTGATTCCTCCAGCAATGGGACCTCCCCAAGCACCCCAACTCCACCACCAGTGTGTGAAATGGAAAGCTGCTGGGCCATATCCAATCATGGAAGCAAAAATACGGGGTCCTAAATCTCGAGCAGGATTGATTGTGAAACTTGTCTGGTATCCGAGGGCCATACCAATTGCAGCTACCAAGAATCCAATAATCAACGCCGTCATACCGTTGGCGGGAGGAGCGTTGCTATCATCTACCAACGACATCAAACAACCAACTAACATAGCAGTACCAATGAACTCATCGAAAAATGCGTTTCTCCAGGTAACATAATCTTTAGGATTGGTGAACAGACAACCACCTGTCGCCACGGTTCTAATGTGTGCTCCACCTTCAAATTCAGTAATGGAACTCCAAAAGTATCCGTATGCAAGAGCACCTCCAAAATAAGCTCCTATAATTTGAGCAACAATATAGATGGGAACTTTTTTCCAGGGGAACTTTCTGAAAATTGCCATAGAAATTGTAACTGCAGGATTGATATGCCCACCACTGATACCACCAGCAACGTAGACACCCAGCATGCAACCAAAGCCCCATGCGAAGGACAACGACTCATAAGAACCACCACTTCCCTTTGTAACAGTTGCTTGTAAGTTACCTCCCACACCAAAAATAACAAGAACAAGAGTACCCAAGAACTCAGCAAATGGCTCTCGCATAGTGTATCTGATCTTTGCCCAATAGTTAGGGAAAGCTATGTCCTCGTCGTTACCATATTGATCACCTTGATTAGAATAAGTCTTGTCTAAAGCTTGACGGCTGTCAACTTCTTGGTCAACTCTCTGTCTCATGAAGTCAGCATAGCTGGGGTCTCTGATCTCACTGTCGTCTGTCGTAACTTTCTGGAGCGATCTACCGTTACCTCCACTAGAGACTCCGACATTAGGAGAAAAGGATACATTGTTCCTATTCCCAACTTGTTCAACTTGTGATTGCTGTGATTTAGAGCCCTCAGAGGTATTAGCTGGATGGAGCTTGTTAGGGGAAGGATTCTGAGCTTCAATGTCAGTTAGCTTCAAGCTGGAAGCTCCTCGTCTCAGTAACCTTTTCCAGTCTGACTGTGCCGGTTTTGAGCCATCAAACCCAGAAGCAGCGGCAGTAGCGCTAATTGAATTAGAAGAACTAGATCTAGACTCGCTTTTGAGCTTGGCTTCTTTGTTCTTCTGGATCATCTTTTCTGTCAGTGAAGAGTCCAATACATGGGGAAGAGTCTGGTTAAGACTCCACACTGGTTTGCTTCTACCAGCACCCATTGCCGGATTTAGCTGTCGATACAACGGATCCACATAGTTTGCATTACCTCTGCTCATCACTCCAGACATATAATCCTCCATGAGCTTACCTTGCTCCGTACTAGTAGGATTGTTCATGGCTTTCAGGTTAGGAGAAGAATAGGCAAAGCCGACCGGTGGTTTCTTTTGATGAGCATAAGAAGAGGGATTTCCCTCGGTTTCTTGGGCTATATGAGGCGCCAGGGGAGTCAAAGGAGATAAGTGATTGTTTCTAGAAGACGAACGCTCACCGCCCCTGCTGACATTGTGTGCTTTGTTAGAATAGTCGGCATCAGGATTTATGTGTCTTGCTTCAATGGATATTTCCTGAGAGTCGTCAGACGAAACTGAGGACCTTCTGGAATGGCTGCTCATTGATATAGCAATGTAAGCTTTTTCTTAAAGGCAAAAGTTCTTTGTTTGCTACTGGGAAAAATGAGGGGAAATGAATCTTTATAAAGCTTAATTTTTAGAGCAAAATGTGTTAGCTATTATACTCCAGGAAACCCACGAGAGATGAGGGCAGGGAGGACTGCAGTTTCGGAATAAATGGACTGATAAAAAGTGGAGAAGAAAAAAAAAAGCGGGATGTCGGAATATTTCAAAATTGTCCTCGAGAAGTCCTATCTCCGAATTTTCTGTGGGAGATTTATCATACTCGGATTGGCCGGAAGACGTGGGGCTCGACCGGCTGAGACGGCATTTGCGCCGATTGTCGAAAATGCGCCAACACCGGATTAACTGTTGTTTGACAGGCGATACACCAAGATCTGTCAAAATCGGTGTGCCTATATGTACACGCCTCGTGCAGACATTTAATAAATACGAGTACGCTCTTGACCTTCTTTGAGTAACATAGCCAGCTGTACACGATCGCACACACGTTTGGCTGAGAGTTCTTTTTCACATCAGTGTACCTCTTGACCCATAGAGCTAGAACGCGAGGTGAGTTTTTGTGGCGCCACAATGCTGTAGGTGCAATCAGGGAGCATTAAGCGCTATTGTTGGAGTAGCCCCTCGGAGATGCCATTTCTGACAAGGTCAAAGTCGGGTACACACGGCATTGGTGCTTCTTTCGGTATCAATCCTTCTTTCTGGGCTCGGAACAAAAGATACATGCAGACTCAAAGTCAAAGTCGCGTGAGAAGGTTTTTACCGTTGAGGTATTCTCTCTGGGAACCGCTTTCAGGTCTTCGCGCTCAATTATAAATATCGACCCTTTTCTTTCCGTTAGTTGGTATTTGTCTGTAGAAACATCAATCCCGAAGAGAAGATTTTTCTTATTACAAAAAGAACAAACATGACCAACAAGCAGTTTAAGTCAGACGGTAACATTGTTGCCCCTTATCTTCTTGGGCTTGCTAGAAGCAACCCCGGTCTCACTGTTATCGAGCACGACAGAGTCGTTTACAGAACTGCCTCCTCCCCTAAAGCAGGAAACTCCAACAAGGTTTCTCTAGTTTCTGGTGGTGGTAGTGGTCATGAGCCCACTCACGCTGGCTTTGTCGGTGAGGGTGCTTTGGACGCAATTGCCGCAGGAGCCATTTTTGCCTCCCCCTCCACCAAGCAGATCTTTTCTGCTCTGAAGGCAGTTGAGTCTCCTAAAGGAACTTTGATCATTGTTAAGAACTACACTGGTGATATCATCCACTTCGGTTTGGCTGCTGAGCGCGCCAAGGCTGCTGGTATGAAGGTCGAGATGGTGGCTGTCGGAGACGATGTTTCGGTCGGTAAGAAGAAGGGGTCTCTCGTTGGTAGAAGAGGTCTTGGTGCTACTGTGCTTGTTCACAAGATCGCTGGAGCTGCTGCTGCTCATGGCCTCGAGCTAGAAGAGGTTGCTAAGGTCGCTCAATCTGTGGTTGACAACAGTGCCACCATTGCTGGCTCTCTTGACCACTGCACTGTACCCGGACACAAACCCGAAGTCGTTTTGGGTGAGGACGAGTACGAGATTGGTATGGGTATCCATAATGAATCAGGTACTCAAAGAGCTTCTCCTTTGCCATCAATCCCCGAGATTGTTGATAAGATGCTGCCATTGGTTCTCGGAGAAGATGAGGACCGTTCCTACGTCAAGTTTGACCCCAAGGACGACGTTGTTCTCATGATCAACAACATGGGTGGTATTTCTAACCTTGAGCTTGGCTATGCTACCGAAGTTGTCTCTGAGAAGCTGATCAAGAAGTACAATATCATTCCTAAGAGAACCATTTCTGGTACTTTCATCACAGCCCTTAATGGACCAGGATTCGGTATTACTTTATTGAATGCCTCCAAGGCCGGTCCTGATATCATCAAATACTTTGATTACCCCACCAATGCTAGTGGATGGAACCAGACTTATCATAACGCTGCCGACTGGGAGGTTTTGGCTAAGGGTAAGGTCCCCACTGCCCCCGCTTTAGAGACAGCCAAGAATGAGGAGAGCTCAGGGGTTGTTGCTGATTACGACACATTTGCCAAGATTCTTGAAGCTGGTATTGCTAGGATCAACGAGGTTGAACCCAAGGTTACTTGGTATGATACTATTGCCGGAGACGGTGATTGCGGAACTACTTTGGTTTCTGGTGGAAATGCTTTGACCGAGGCAATCAAGGAGCGCACTTTGCGTCTTGATGATGCTGCTCACGGTATCGAGGACATTGCTTACATGGTTGAAGACTCAATGGGCGGTACATCTGGTGGTTTGTATTCTATTTACTTGTCTGCTTTGGCCAAGGGTGTCAAAGACTCCGGTGACAAGCAATTGACAACTGAAACTTTCAAGAAATCTTCTCAGACTGCTTTGGATGCTCTCTATAAGTATACTAGAGCCAGACCCGGCTACCGAACATTGATTGATGCTTTGCAGCCATTTGTGGAGACTCTTAATGCTGGTAAGGGACCAAGAGCAGCCGCTAAGGCCGCTCACGAGGGTGCTGAAAAGACTAGAAAGATGGAAGCCGTTGTTGGAAGAGCCTCTTATGTTGCCAAAGAAGAGCTACAAAAGTTGGATAGCGAAGGTGGTTTGCCTGATCCCGGTGCCGTTGGTCTAGCCGCTTTACTTGACGGATTAGTCACTGCTGCTGGCTACTAAAGTCTGTAATTAATTGATGACACTAAAATTTTTATTTCCGATGTCACATATGTGTGTCTCCTGTTTAGCTTACACACATAAACTTAAAACCAAAAATAGCACAACTTGTTTTTCCGATGCAGTTCCTAGCGAGCCGGCATGCGTAGCGCGGTACTTTGCAAACTTGCATAAATGTCTCAACGGTATTCATCTCCGAAAAGTTAATCCGGCCCAGACCAACTCGGGTAGTTAAAGCACGCGGCTGAAAACGTTTTCTAATTCTAACTAAAGCGAAACTAACGGGTGCTCTCTTTGGTAACACTCCCACACTTGTTGTTTATAATTATATTGGGCCAGCACAGACGAAATTGATTCTTCAGTAAAATAGATTGGGGTAAAAAATTAATCGTATGTAGAAATCTCTGTTAACATCTCAAACCTCTTCGACATGGCTTTGATTATCTTTGAGATCGCCTCCAAACAAAGCTTTCTGCTTAATGGCAGACCTAGCGGCTGGATTTATGCCGGTGTTCATGTTCAAGTTCTCGGTCACCTCTTCCAAAGACATGCCATATGTTTCCGGGAACACAAAGATCACAAGTAAGATATAGGACGCTAGCAAGCAAATGTAAACGATGTAGTACTTCCAGGTGATTTTTTCCATGGCAATTGGATTCACGTAGTTGTTAAAAAGCCCAACAACGTTACCTGTCAACTGATAGATCATTGAAGCTTTGGCACGTAAGGAAAACGGAGTTATCTCCATGATATAAGGAGTCGCCACGCAAGCAACGAAGGGATTGAAGCCATTGTAAAGGTAAATGAACGCAACGATACCAACAGAAAGACTGTGGTTAGTGAAATCAGTTTGCTGATCCAGAGCCGAAAGCACCGTCCAAATTATATAACACGTCAACATGGTTGACAGCCCAATCAAAAACATGGTCTTTCTTCTGAAATAATCCATAATGCTTGCTATAGCAACGCTTGTAGCAAAGGAGTACACAGTAATGCCCAGGTTGATCTTTAACTTAGTGATAGCATCAGTGATGTTGATATTGTTCAAAATAATATTGAGATAGTAGGAGATCAAAGCATTTCCTTCTAACTGGAGCATGGCTGGAATAAAAGATACCAAAAAAAATCTTTTTCGCATCCCCCTTTTAACCCATTGTAGCCAACTAGCCTGGTTTTGAATTTTTTCTTCCTCAATTGTAGCTGTGATCTCTGCCATTTGATAAGCCACCAGCAGCGAGTTTTCATCATGGTTAGCATGATACTTGATAAAAAACTTTCTGGCTTCTTCTTCACGGCCTTTGCTAATAAGCCAACGAGGAGACTCAGGCCCAAATACTGCAATGCATACTTGTATTATGGGAAAAAACCCTTGCATTACCGAGGGAATTCTCCAGCTCCAGCTGCTATCTATAATAGAGCCGTGATAGCATCCCCACGTAATTAACGCGGCAACAAAGGATCCAAATGGCCAACTGGCTAGTAACATGGCAGTAACACTACCTCGCTGAGTTGGATACGCGCATTCTGTGAGCATGGGCCCGGCAGCAGTGCCCATAATACACATGCCAATTCCAATAACTATTCGTGCACCAAGAAAGGATGAAAACCCTTGTGCAGAGCCTTGAACTATAGCACCAATAATAGCTATCAGACAGCCAGAAATAAGAGCCCACTTACGGCCTAAAAAATCAGTCAGGTAGCTGACGAATGGGACAAATATTAATTCCCCAATTGTGACTCCGTTGGACATGGTTCCAAGCCTGCTTCCCGAAGGATTGTCAAAGTACTCTTCCCAGCTAGTAAGACTCTGCATACCATTGAGTAAGCTCCCATCAAACCCAGAGACTACCTGAGCAAGAATCGGAGCAAGCATGAAAAAATTCAGTTTGAGCAAGTGAGGATACTGAAACCAGTATTTGTCCAGCTTTGGACAAAAATCGAGCACTGACTTGTTCTGCTCTGCGGCTTCCAAGACTTGTGCCTCAGTGTGTGTGGCCGAGTGTTTAGCATCTTGCAGCTCATCTTGATAAGTGCCAGACATTTTCAGAGTAGTTCGAAGCCTTTAAGAGGAAAACGGAGGTACTATAGAAGGTGATGATAGATTGGAATTCTTTCAGGGGCAGAAGTTATCGAGCTGTAGCCGGGGTTATATACTTTTCAAATGCACTAAGCCCAGCTGACCCTCTTTCATTTAGAAAACAAGTCGATAGCCTTGAATAATGAAAGGTCGGGTGATGGATTGCGGACTCAAGAAGCTCTGGTTTCTAAAAAAAATTCTCTGCCGTCTTTGCATGAGTCTTATACCACATCTGACCTTTTAGCACTGGGGAAGTCGGACTGGATCTTCCATGAGATTACGGGAGTCATGAGTACAACGCTGTTTGCTTTACCCCACAATTCTGTGGAGGATCTTAGGCAAAAAAGCTGAGTGTTACTGCAAGTTATGCTGGCCTGAAAGCCAACCAGTACCCCAGGTATGATTTACTCATATTAGACCATGCTCCCCAGGGCAAACAAGCAACACATCTTTCCACTTCAGATATTCTGGGGAATCCAACACACCGGTCGAACATCACGCACTGGACGCGATCGCAGTTCTACGCGCGTATGTCGGATCATGGATTCCGATCGAGAAGAGGGGAGAGTGCAAGGTACAACGATTTACTGATCTGTCGATCTGGGGAGCACCGTTTTTCACAAGTTTGGAAACCCCCATAATATTTGTATGTCCTATTTAGGAAGTCCGGCGAAAAATTCGGTCAACCTTTAGAATGTGTGCGCAGCACACACATCCTTGGTTCTAGAGAGTATAAATTCTTAAATTTTCGCAGCAACTTGTATTTCTTTTAAAAAAGGGTTGTCTATTCATTATAGCTGACCACTCAACACGCTTCGTTTGAAAAATGGTCGAACGGACTTCTCATATCTGGGAAAATCCAGGTATCGTTCACATTAACAGGCTGGCAACAAGAGCATATCACATCCCTGATGCGCACGTACTTTTAAACGGTGAGTGGAAATTTAATTACGTGGATAGCCCTCTGGAGGCGCCTGATGGAACGAATACTTCTCTTTCGGAGAAGATTGAACAATGGGATACCATCCAGGTCCCCGGTCACTGGCAGCTTCAAGGTTATGGGCGCCCCAATTACACGAATGTGCAGTATCCATTCCCAGTGGACCCTCCATTTGTGCCTAGCATCAATCCTACTGGAACCTATGCAAGATTTTTCGATGTACCCACAGACTGGGCTAAGGGATCAGAGCTTCGTCTAAGATTTGAAGGCGTGGACAGTGCGTTTTTCATATACATCAATGGAATTGAAGTTGGTTACAGCCAGGGAAGTCGCAATGCCGCTGAGTTTGATGTCTCGAAAGCCCTCAACTCAGATGGTGCACACAACTTACTAGTTGTCAAGGTCTTGCAGTGGTGTGATGGTTCTTACATCGAGGATCAAGATCAATGGTGGCTTTCGGGCATTTTTAGAGATGTCACATTGCTAGCTTTTCCGCCCATTGGCCACATCGAGGATTTCAGCACTGATACCAGGTTTGATACTGATTTCAAAAACGCAGTTCTGTCTCTGAATGTTGATCTGGTCCTTCGTGAGCCCCACACTCAATATGATCTCAGTGTCGAGCTTGCTGACTCAAATTCCAAAGTTGTCAGCGAGGGTCTGACTGTTGGCGGCACACATGTGAGCGGTTCTTTCAAAGTTAATGGTCCAGATCACTGGACTGCAGAGACTCCACACCTATACAAGCTAATTCTCACTTTGAGACACCAAAATCATGGGGATATTCACACTGTTCCGATATCCATTGGCTTCAGACAAGTTGAAATTGTTGATTCAGAAATTAAAGTGAACGGCAAAAGTATTTTATTCAAGGGAGTCAACCGCCACGAGCACCACCCTAGGTTTGGAAGGGCTGTCCCACTGGAATTCGCAAAACGAGACTTACTCTTAATGAAAAAGTACAACATCAATGCCGTCAGAACCAGTCATTATCCCAGTGATCCTCGTTTTTATGAGCTCTGCAATGAGCTGGGTTTCTGGGTTCTGGATGAAGCTGACTTGGAATGTCATGGCTTTTTTGATGCTATTGCGCGTGCACAAAACGTCAACGAGGATACCGAGGAGCAGAACTACGAACAGAGAAGAGATAAGATTACTCCCCTCGCTGCAAAATTCACCAGCGATAATGCGGTGTGGAAAGAAGCTTATCTGGACCGTGCTAGGCAGCTTGTTTTGAGAGATAGAAACCATCCGTGCATTGTTATCTGGTCGCTGGGTAATGAAGCATTCTATGGTCAGAACCACAAAGCCATGTATGACTACATCAAGGCCGTTGATCCCTCCAGACCTGTTCATTATGAAGGAGATCAAAAGGCGGAAAGTGCTGATGTTTACAGCTTCATGTATCCTCCCCTGTCATTCCTGGACAAGTTTTTGGACAGCAATACAAACAAACCTACTATTCTCTGTGAATATGCTCATGCCATGGGCAACGGCCCTGGAGCTACGTTGGAATACATGGAATACTTCCGTAAGTACCCAACATTGCAGGGCGGATTTGTGTGGGAATGGTGCAATCATGGGCTTGAAACTCAGTCTGACAGCAAGCAAAAATTTTATGGATACGGAGGAGATTTTCAGGATTATCCTAATGACGGTCAGTTTGTAATGGACGGAATTGTTGATTCAGAGCACAACCCAACTCCAGGTATTATTGACATTAAAAGCGTGTACAAACCTTTTTGCGTCACTCCAACTTCGGAAGCAAGCTTCACAATATCAAACAGATTTGATTTTGCTACTCTGGACGAGTTGGAAGTCAAGTGGAGTATCACTGAGTTTTCTGCCTCCCCAGCAGAGCCTAAGATTGTTGTTGAGTCCGGTGTGCTGGATGTTAGAGGTATAAGGGCTGGTGCATCTAAGGAATTCTCATATCCTTGGAATGAGTCAACAAGAAAGGGCGAAACATGGGTTACTTTTGATTTTACAGTCAAGGAAACTTCTGAGTGGGCCTCTTCTGGGTATTCCCTTGGTGTGGAGCAGATACAGCTATCTACCGGAGAAAAGGATTTGAGCATTATCGTAAAACAATCTTCTCGACACACCGATAATGGTACTTCGGGAGCTGTGAAAGAGTCTGAGAGGTATATCAGCTTACTTGCGTCAAACTTTAGCTTTATATTCGACAAGGTCGAAGGCAAAGTTAGCAGATGGGCTGTTGATGGCGAGGACAGAATTGTCCCAGGTGAGAATTGCCTTTCATTTTGGAGAGCGCCCACAAGTAATGATGAGCCTTTAGATGCACCTTATTGGAAACGCTTTGGTCTGGATTCAATGACTCATCGAACCAAGTCGACAGTTATTCTGGATACTAAGGAAGACCAAGAACTGTTGCGAGTTCAAACAACGAGCTACATTTCCCCTCCTGTCTTGGCTTGGGGGTTCGATGTAACCACTACTTACGCATTATTCGAGAAGAGGCTCGTGATCTCATCTGAGATAAAACCAGTTTCAAACTTTGGAGCAGGATGTATTCCACAATATATACCCAGAGTTGGGTGGGATTTTACTGTTCCTGATAACTTTACATCTGCTACCTGGTTTGGACTAGGCCCAGGCGAGTCATATGTTGACAAAAGGAATGGAGTTCACTTTGATGTATTTGAATCGAACCTTGAGGGTCTGAATTTTAATTACGACGTTCCTCAAGAGAATGGCGAGCACGTCGAAACCAGATGGGTCTATGCAGGAAATGGTTCTGGAATCTTTGTTCAAATGGCAGGAGCTGATAACAAGACTCGCCGGCCATTTGGTTTCAAGCTGTCAGATACTGATGACGAAAGTCTTGAGAAGGCACGGCATCCATATGAAGTTGTGCATGGCAAAAATTTTCTCCGACTTGACTATGCTCATGGCGGACTAGGAACTCAATCTTGTGGGCCCGGTGTCTTGCCCAAGTATAAGCTGAAAGTAACAGAGTATTCATTCAGTGTTTACTTGGATGCATCAAAGAGATAAAGTTGAGACAGAATCTATATAAACTATAAACTATCAGTAAGAAATATTAGAACTAGAATTGATACCGAGATTTGCTCTTTTTATTCCAAAGTAGATCTTATCGAAGCAAATAACTCAAGACATTGAATTAAAGTTGGATTAGTACCTCCAACGTCAGAGTGCCATTGGTGTAGCAATGACTCGACATATCTAGCAGCTGCAACAGTTTTCTCATCAGTAATGTGCTCAAACAAAATCTTTGATAGCTCGGGGGCATTAAATGCCATATAAAACAGCAGCAAAATGCTTGTCATAGACAAAGAGCAAATCCAGGAGTCAATAACAACAGTATGAACATAGCTTCGTAGGTTTACCAAGTGCAAAAAACAAGCATCCAGGCACTTTGAGGCAAAGTTGATAAGCACTGGATCGTCAACAGGTTTTCCCGAAAGCTCCCTATGAACAACATGGTTAAGAACCAAGCGAAATATCACCGAGCGGCAAGTAAAATACCTTTGACGCAAAAAACCCTGGTAATCATCTGGGGCTTCAGAAGTATCTCCTTTGAATTTCAGAGGGTCTGGCAAGACGCTGTACCATGACTCTAATTGAGCATCAAGCTCCATAATCAAAGAAATGTCTAGAGATCTTTCGTCCATTGTGGTTTCTCCGTATAACAGCGAATGAACCCTGTTCAGCAGTCTTCTCATCGATATACAGGCTAAAAAATAGCATGAAGATAATCTGCTGGCCTCTAGATCTGCTTGGCTAGTAAACTCATTTGGTAAATGAAGTGTGCTTTCTAGGGCAGCCACTCCGCTTTGGGGTACGCGACTTATCTCGGCCACAATATCGCTTTCAATTATATAGCAAGCCCACAAAACTCTAGTCAAAGATTCGAAATTTTCAGAATCAGCTGGTAAAGACTGATAGTTGAGTAGAAGCCGACCCTTACTTACGGTAGCATTGATGAATGTAGAAACGGACAGCGGTCGCTGTATATATGACATGTATACTCTAGAACTGTTAGAAAAAGCTCGACAGAAAAGTGCAGTAATAATGAACATACGCAAAGTAAAATAAACACAAAGTGGACTCGTGGCTGTCAACAAGCATTACACTTGGAAGCAGCTGGTAAGCAGATTGAAACAAGGTACCTTTCAGCAAATCTATCGTTGCAAATAGCTCTTCATTTGTGGACTCGCCATACAACTCTTCAACGTGCTTTGAAACGGCACCCAGCGCAAGTACAATTCTTGAGAGACAGTCTTTTACTGGTTGCGCGGAATGCGACCGTATTAATACTTCGGGCAGCGATGAGAAAGGAAAAACAGGATACCAGAAATTAATGTTTCTCTGGAAAGCTTCAAGTAATGTGCATCTTAGTTCCTCGCTTACAGTTGGTAGTTGCGCGTTTCTTTCAACAGTCACACAGTCTCTACTGTGCTCCAGCTCGAATGTACTTTTGAGGTTGTTAAGATCAACTATCTGTGAGAATCCTGGCCAGGTCCAAAGTTTATCAGTGTTTGAGTTATGACCAGGTGACATGACTGCAGCAACAGGATTGAACGGCTTCTCAGAGTTATTACCATACGACTATTCTTAGAACCTAGCAAGTTTATTCGTTCAAACTCAAAACTTACTTTCAATTGCTGCTGGAGCTGTTGTATTCTAGCTTCAATAGATTGTACCCCTTCGTAAATCAAGTCAGCTTTAGACTTTCTAGGATTGATTTCTGTCAGCACTCAGTCAATCTCGAATAGACTCTAATGAAACATACAGATTAGGCCGTTCTGCATATCTGCACTCTTGAGTTGAAAGCGAGCAGGTGCTACATGGTAATCTGCCATCACACTTTGTTTTTCTGATCCTACATGACTCACACTGCTTTTGTGTTAGAAATGCTCGAAACTTTTTACGCGAGGACTCACAGCTTGCCCTGTTCTTATCCTTTTGATCGCCAGAGTAGTGGACATATCTTTCAAGGTTATAGTGCTCTTAATAGTTTGCACCCGGGGACTTCAGTGTGCACACATGAATTTGATAGATAGAGTCTCGGTATTCTTTGTTTCAACTGAGATAAAGGTTCGCGAAGAAAAAGTTGATCAAGCCTTAATACTCGATTGTACAACGAATTCGAATGAGTGCTCGTTGTTAGCGTTAGATCTAGCTGGGGAAAAATGCGGGGACGGATTTCTTAGCCACCGAACGATGATTATGTAAACTGAGACTTCAAGTCCTCAGGCGCAATTTTATTGCGAGATCTCAATAAATGCGAGCGCGCGCTGGAGCTTTGACCACGCAACACATCTTTTCAAATTCTATTAGCATCTTTCATTGTAGATGATTCCATGTGCGCAAATTTTGCCAATAATGAAAGCTTCAATAACAATATAGCCCATTTGAACAAAAAAGCCTAATTTGAAGTGGCGGTTTTCTGGGCGAAAGGTATACCTCGAAACAGTCAAAAGTCAGCTCACGCGGCGCCGAGAGGTCGATCTTTATCGTGAGTCAATCGCGAGCAAGGCTTCAGATAACAAATTAGTATCAGCCAAGTCTATGTGAAATGCGCAGATGTTTCTAATTTCATCAAGTTTCTAGAATCACTTTGAGAAGATATGCTGATAACGTCCAAGGAAATTATGCTATATTATAATGCGCGGTGGGCCGCGTTCAGCTTCGACTTATAGGAAGCCTACTTTCAAGATTTAAAACTTACCACTCTCAAAGGGCAACTGAGTGTATTGCTTATCTCAAAATTTCTTACCGGCCTAAGGCAATCTGTTTTTGACGGACTCGGCTACTTGATTAAGTAATGGCTTCTTAATTTGACGTGCGGACAATTTGCTCTTTTGGGCGACTAACAACAGCGAAATTTGGCCAATCGACAGATCTGGAGGGATCTTAGATAGCTTCGGTATCTGGGTGTTGAACGCAGTCCTCGAACTTAGAATGCCGTACACATTCTTCGAGCCCACATAAATGCAGCAAGGTTCTAGCAGAACTCCACTTCTTGGAGACTTTTAGTATTAGTCTTCTTGTTAACCTTCTTTTTGTCAAATACATAGCATGTCTAAGAAAGTTTCTTGCTGCTTTGGCATTCACGTTGATGCAGTCGCAGGATGGCTTGGTACTTACGGCGGTGAAGACAGTGTCAACGATATCTCCTGTGGTCTTTTTGCTGGGGAAGTGGGTTCTGACAGGTTATTGAAGCTACTTTCCAAGCATGAAATTCAATCAACTTGGTTCATTCCAGGACACTCTATTGAGACCTTTCCCAAAGAAATGAAAAGAGTTGTTGAAGCAGGTCATGAAATTGCTATGCATGGGTATTCTCACGAAAGCCCGAGTGCCTGCAGTCCTCAGCAGCAGAGAGATGTTTTCACCAAATCATATGAGCTGATAAAAGAGCTAACAGGTGGTGTTCCACCAAAAGGAACATGTGCCCCGTTCAACCAGCTTTCTGCTGACCAAGTGACTTTAATGGAAGAATTTGGGCTTGAATATGACAATTCCTTGTCACACCATGATTGCCTTCCGTATTGGCTAAGAAAGGGAGACAATTGGACTAAAGTTGACTACTCTAAGCCTGCTTCAGAATGGATGAAACCGTTTGTTTATGGAAAAGAGATCAGTTCTATTGTAGAGATACCCTGCTCATGGTACATGGAAGACATGATGCCAATGCAATTCTTGAGGAACACGGATAACTCTGTAAGTTCAATTTGTTGCCATTCAGTCTGCAAAGAAAACCGACTAATATTGATGTAGAATGGCTGGGTGGATCCCAGGACAGTTGAGTATATTTGGAAAGAGCGGTTTGAATACTTCTATGAGAACTATGACTCTTTTGTATTTCCACTAACTCTTCATCCTGATACAGCTGGGTAAGTTGGGATTTTTTTTTATTATTATACACGGCAATTCCATCTAATATCTAGATTACCACATGTCTTGAGAATGGTAGACAGGTTCATTTCTTGGACAAAAGAAAAGGAAGGTGTATCATGGACTACATTCTATGAAATCAACAAGAATTTCAGGGAGAAATCTCTCAAATAGAAATGAGTATTCTTTAATAAAAAACCTTCTGTGCTTCTGTGATCTATTCTATCTTTATCAGATTGATTCCTACTTTGACAGTTCTAGAGGAAATAAGACTGCAAGTTTATTTAAACGCGTGTTCTTGAAACAGGATTTATGAAATTCTGCCATTGCTAGCTAATTATAGACTGCATAAAAATATTACAAAATCATTCTAAAAGTGTCATGTTTTTAAACCAGCTTCATTATCCGCTGTGGCACCTTCTTCGCCATAAAGAGAGCTGGGACAAAGGGCTTCAACTTTTGGGGCTTTAAAACCTTTGTGTGCCCATACCAGCCAGTACATAGCCAAAAGGATATAAATCCCGAGGACTACCACAACAACATAGTTCATGCTTTGTGAAGCTACAGGAACCACATAAGGGAAAAAGCTGAGGACTGAAGTGAAAATCAGATACAAAGTGCCAATAATGTACACAGGATAACCCCATTTTCCCAAGTTAAATGGTCTTGGTCCTATTTTGTCTCTACCAACCAGGAGAACCAGTGTTAGCGGAATTGAATAAGACCAATTTATGAAGATGACAGTCGCACCAATGATACTGTTGAAAGCATAAGAGGACCCCACGTAGATAGCGCCAATAGCAGCTACGAAGCCTGCACTTACCCAGATAGCCCTAACTGGAACAACAAATCTTGGATCTACATTGTTGAAATATGATGAAAAGATAAATCCATGATCTCTAGACAAGGCATAAGTTAGTCTTGAGCATGTCATCGTGTCCAAAAAAGTGCCGACACCTAGGCCCATAGCAATAAGCATTGTCAAAATAATTCCTCCAGCTTTTCCAGCTGACATGTAAGCAATTTGCCCAAGGGCAAGATAAGCAGAAGTTACACTTTCCGTGTCTGAAATCTGAAAAAGAAGTGCAATAAGAAACAAGAACCCGGTTAGCCCGCCAGTTAATGGAGTAAAAATGATAGCAAAAGGGGCTGCAACAGCAGGGTTAGGAAGCTCTTCAACCATATGTACAATAGCATCAAATCCGGTAAAGCATAACGCAGAGCTTTGTATCATGCCCATTAGCCAAGCCATTCCATCAGACCAGCCGGTCAAATTTGCAAAATCTCCAAATACAAAACTTGCATCAGCACGCTTCTCAGGATCTGTAGTTGCGCAAATGGTAATTATAAAAGCCAAAAAAGCAGCATAACTGAACCACATAGTGACTGTAGTGTAAATGGACATAATTTTGATGCAGAAAGTGTTCCACACGGCTGCTGCAAAGAGCAAAGCAATATAGATTAACCAGGTCTGGTATCTCTCAGGGCTAAATGCGCCATCTTTGAGGATGATTGCACATTCCATAATACATTGTGCAGAAAGAATAGTGGCAGATGCCATCATCATCCACCAAGCAACTAGGTTAGTCCAGCCAGTTCCCCATACAGCAAGACGACGTAATGGATATTTCTCGGGTATCATCTGAGAGACCCAATGATATGACCCACTTGCGGTTGGCCAAGCTGAGGTAAGTTCAGCCATTGCCAACGCAACAAATACGTTGCCAATCATGCAAAAGATTGTTCCCCAGAGAATAGATGAGGCACCACCTGAAGGTAGTGCTAAAGATAGAGTGGCTCCGAGCGCCTGCCATGTATTCAAGATACAGAATCCCATACCAAGAAGAGAAAGGCGAGAAAACCCACGCTTCAGTTCTTGAGAATAACCCAATTGTCCAAGAATCTCATCGTCTTTGGAAGAAACATTTTGATTAGCAGTCATTTTTTAATGCACAAGAAGCTTGATAAGTTTTGATCAATATCCAAAAGCCCACGAAGCCAACTTCATATATAGTTTTGATAATAGTGACACCATCTGAAGGAAAGAGAGAGAAGGAGATAGATTCAATCAGTCGCAGGCGGCTAATTCTTGAGATTTTTCACTTTTCCGCTTTATCTATAGTATGTAGAGTCATGACTGAGATTGAATTCAAAACACTTGGTGTGCAAAGATCTTCAGTGTTCCCTAATTCGGTAAAGACTGCGCCTTTCAAACCGTCATTTAGCTCTAGTGATCTACAGATAAGAACTGTGCTGATAAGAGATCGATCTTGATTGCTGATCGCGCAAAATAATATTGTCACTATATTTTAGACTCAACGTACGCGTACTATTGGTGATTTCGTAAAAGCGGAGTTCTGACCTGAAATTCTCAGTTTATTGTAAACCCAAAACCCAATACGTATTTTCTGAAATATATCAGTATCCCACGCCAGTTTCAGCTGAGACTGGGAAAATATCTGCTTCTCCGCCAACTTTGAATTCTACGCCATATAAATACAAGTATCGGGTGGATTAGCAAACTTCCGAGGTAAAAATTCTTTGTCCTTTAGCTATCACAAAGTATACCATGAATCTAGAAGGAGTGCATGTAGTTGTCACTGGAGCCTGGGGAGGAATTGGCCAGGCAACGGTTAACGAGTTTATTGAGTGCGGAGCCAAAGTGACTGGGATGGACATTAAGAGCTATGAAGTTCCTAATAGCCAGAAGGCACAATGTCAAAGCGTGGTGGCAGATATCAGTAATGAAGAACAAATTAAAAATGCTTTCGCAAAAGCAGAAGCTGGTTTTGGCCCAGTTCAGGTTCTTGTAGCAAATGCTGGGATTACCGACGAGTCCCAAAGCACTGACATTATGGACATGCCTCTTGAGCATTGGAAGAAGACATATAGTAACAATGTTGATGGCACTTTCTTGACTATAAGAGAGTTTTTGAGAAACGTGAAAAGTTCTGGTGTCCAAAACAATATTGCAATTGTTGTTACGGGATCTGAAACTGCTGTATTTGGGCAAGCAGGGCACGGTGACTACGCCAGTGGTAAAGCTGCTCTACAGTATGGACTAGTTCGAACTTTAAAAAACGAAATCACCAGAATTGTTCCCACTGCGAGAATCAATGCTGTAGCTCCAGGCTGGGTTCAAACTCCACTGATGTAAGTCTCGTAAACATTCTTTCATTTTCTTGATCTAACCTTTTTAGCGGTGATAAGCTTGACGACAAGAGAGTTCTTTACGAAGAATCTCAAGCAACCGTAGCCCTCCGGAAAATTGCGCAGCCTGAAGATGTAGCAAGAAGTATTGTTTGGCTTTCAAGTGAAAAATGGTCTGGTCATGTTTCAGGCCAATGCATTTCAATTGACGGAGGCATGGAGGGAAGAATTATCTATTCTTTCGATGAGTGCCAGAGCTCTTGAAAGCTAAGTAAGAGTGTACTAGAAGATGAAAGTGTTATGCGTTTGAAATATTTCTTTAAATAAAAACTAAATATTTATGATAGTCCTTCTGGTTCCCATAAAAGTTTACCAAACTTTCCAGAATCCACATTCAAAATCTGTCCTGTGATGTTACCACTCCAGCTTTCACTCGCCAGAAACAAAATTGATTTTGCAACTCCGCTGATATCCACTGGACGCCGCAACGAAGTAGTGGCTTGCGCATCTACCCAGTACTGATTGGGAAAGCTTTCGCATTCTTTTCGAAATTGTACAGTGTCCACTGGCCCTGGTGCAACTGCATTGACACGGGCTCCAGGGTGAATTTTAACAATATCCATTTTCAAGCTTTGAACCAGCCCCACCTGAACAGCGCTTTTGCTGCAAGCGTAGTCAGGATTCCCTCTCTCGCCAAAATGACCACTTTCCGAACCAATAATAATCAACGAGATATTCCTAGTTGTTGGACTACTGAGAGCTTTGATTTGACTCAGCCATAATTTGCTAGTTAGGAATGTACCGCCAACATTAACACTCTGTGTTCTTTGAAATTGTTTCATGGACATGGACAAAATAGAATCATGATGCTCGAGAAAGCTATAGTCGATGCTTGCAAGAGCTACGCAAACTTGAACAACTCCCCACTCTGCTGTCATCTCGTCAAAGCAAGTTTTAAGAGCTTCCTCATCGGTAATATCAACCTGATAATGGCACACTTGCTCGCTTTTGGCCTCAACTGGTTTGATGTCCAAAACAGAGACCCTACATCCGGCAGCTCTGAATGCTTCGACAGTCATTACACCAATTTGGCCCCGACCGCCGGTAACACATACGTGTGTGCCATGGAGACCCAATCCTAAATCAACTTCGTTTGTCATGAAATAAGTTTGCTCTGGTTGATTGTTGTAAGTTTTACAAGTCCAAGATAAATTGTTATCAGTGACTGGTGAACGCAAAGTTTAAATACAAATCTGTCTCCGCAGATATTTAAATGGTAAGTTAAAATCAAAATACATACATGCAGCTGCCTGTTCTCGTTTTCCGCCTGTAAACGGAAAACCGCGCGCTAGCATCGACACGCAAAACCTCGTCGGGATTTGTCCAACTAGGAGTCGCCAGGGTAGTAATCATGAAGTCTTCAAGCTTGTACATGCATAGCTAGGCAATCAGAAGGAACTCCTAAACCTGAAAAAAAGAAATTAAAGAAAATAAAAAAAAATCACAGTAAGCTGTCAAATTCCAGATCGATCTTGTCGATCAATTGTCAAGTTCCTAAACGGGAAAACAGTCCGCATAAGATTCCTCCAGGATTACTTTTAGGCAAGAGTCCGCTGAAAATGGTAAAATTACTCTATCAACTTTAATCCGGTAAGATTTTGAGCTGGCAGCTGAAAGGGCTTCAAATCAACTTGAGTTTCGGCTTGGTTTTCAGTCACGTTAATGCTTTTGCGCTTTTGCATGTGTGTACCGAAAGGTTTATAAGTATATATATCATGATGCTCAGTCTACAATGTTTGATTTCGAGTGAAGTTAAAGAAAACAGCAATAATGTTTATCGTAATCAAAGTCTGCGGAGCTTTATTTTTATTAGTTTTGCTGAGTAAGGCCACTGCCGCTGATATAGATGGATCAAAATGGGATTTTGACACTTATTTCTCTGGAATCTCCACTTTTGCCCACCTCCCACATACGAGATGCTTAGTAGAAACCACTGAAACATTTGATATTGCAGTTATTGGTGTTCCATTTGACACAGCTGTTTCTTATCGCCCTGGAGCAAGATTTGGTCCTCGTGCCATTAGAGCAGCTAGCTCAAGGCAATCTCAATTCCGAAGTTTCAATGCAAGAGGTGGTGTAAGTCCTTATCTCAGCTGGGCTAAAGTAATAGATTGTGGCGATATTCCTGTATCTCCTTTTTCTAGTTCTTTGGCTTTGGAGCAAATGGAGATAGCTTTCACAGAGCTTCTTAGCCACCCAGTTGAATCTACTCCAGAGAATACCGCTCTAGCTGATCTTGCTCTGGATAAAAAATTGCATCCTAGGCTGCTTGCTCTTGGTGGGGACCACAGCATTGCTCTAGCTTCTCTAAGAGCGCTGAACAAGTTCTACGGCCCAGTAAATGTTATTCATTTTGACGCTCATTTAGACACCTGGATAGGCAACAATTATCCCACTGTAGGAAACGCTTCTAGTGCCGAATTTACACACGGCACAATGTTCTGGATGGCTGATAGAGAAGGGCTTCTGAACAAAGGATCCTGCATTCATGCCGGATTGCGTACCAGATTAAGCGGAAAAGACTACACGGATTACAATAACGATAAAGAACAGGGGTGGGAGTTAATTGAAGCTCACGAAATTGATGATATCGGAGTAAAGGGGGTGATTAAAAAAATCAAGGAGGTAGTAGGTAGTGGTCCAGTCTATATAAGCCTCGACATTGATGTTATAGACCCAGGGCTGGCACCAGGTAAGTTTTTTTTTTCGGTATTTCATTTTGCCTGAGAGAGCTTGAGCATCGTTTTAACACTTGAAGGGACCGGTACTCCTGAAACAGGAGGTTGGACTACCAGAGAGATGAAGCGCCTTTTCCGAGGATTGGAGGACCTCAATGTAGTAGGGTTTGAGGTCTTAGAGGTCTCACCGCCTTATGTAAGTTTTTTGGACTTATCTCGTGGTATTTTTTTGCAGTTGATACAGCTCTAACCGTGGTTAAAACTATAGGATAACCAAGGAGAAACCACTGCGCTTGCAGCAGCAGACTTGACTTTCGAGATAGCAACCAGTATGGTCTTATCAGCATTTGGAGAAAAACCGCTTACCTATCGGGACATCCAGAATGACGCAGACTCATTGCAAAAGCAAGATCTCTGATATATTTGGAATTGCTATCAGCATAGAAAATAGCTGCAATAAGTAGCTGAACAATATGTTTGGAACGTGCGGCTTTGCAGGGCCCAGAGTGATCTGCTGCATACGTCAATTTGGAGCAAGTTGCATAGAATTTGTAAAAATAGCAGACTGCCTTCATATAACTTCTGTATGAATGTATATAGCATTTCTTGTGAAATTAAACGATATCAGTCTCTGCCTTTGATCCAGATTGTGCTCACATATAAACCTCGTGTACACACACGTTAAAGCGCTGATTTTAAAATTGAATGCCATTTCCGGCAACAATCTTTTATTGCGCGGCGCAGTTTTGTCATCGATCATGCAAATTGAAGATACGCACCAGAAAAGCGTAAGCTGATACCGAGAGTATATATATAAAGCCTGCCTTGCCCTTATAATGTCTGGGATCTGATGCATTTCGATATTTCGAATTAATTTGGCCAAATCTCAAAACTTGAATCTGAAACCATAGCATATTTAGTTTATGCTGTTGCTCCAGTGAGCAAAAGCCTTCTTCGGTAAGGTTGGAATACGCCGCCGGGAACCCGATCAAGCTCTAGATATGTTGAATATAACCCAGGAGGGAGCTTCAGGAGTCCAAAAAAGAGGAAGCTGCTTTGAGTGTCGAAAGCGAAAACGAAAATGCGATAAAAAATGGCCAACTTGCTTACTTTGCTCCACGCATGGAAGGCAGTGCTTGTATCCTGACTTCAAGCAGTACTCGGGATCTCCTGAAGGGTCAAAGAAAAGAAAAACCAGCTCTGTCGCTGAACTTGAGCAGACAGTTAGTGTAGCTCCATCTGTGTCTTTGCATAACTTTGTTAAAAAGGAACCAATAGAGTTCTCACAGCTTTGGACATTTTATACCCAAAACACTTTCCGGTTTTGTGCAGTTCATGACCTCGCAACCCCTTTTAAATATTTTCTCATGCCATTGGCAGAAAACTATACGTTCTTGAGATCCTCGCTTCAGCGTCTTTCGCAAATACATCTGCACAAGATTTCTGACACTGCCTCTGACCCGCACACTTCTTCAAAACTGCTAACAAACTCTACCAGAGGACTTAGAAATTACCTTGAACCCAACAAGCTAATGCCATACGAGCATGTTTTAGCGTGTATGGCAACTTGTTTAGCATTATCTACCAGTTATATTGCTGAAAACAGTTCAGAGAACTACTTTTGCCATCTGAATGGCGCTTTAGTACTTGGAGTGCAGCAGCTTATATATCGACCAGATAGAAAGGATTTAGACGAAGGGGGATGGTTTTTGGTAAAATGGCTCACTTACTCGATAACCCTTTGCTGCATAGCCCAACCCAGTAATCCAGTTCCGTTAAACTCTGGACTGTTACTAAAACTTCAAAATTGGTGGCTGGTCCAGATAAGAGAAGACCCGGAGGCTTCCCAGCTTGTTGACCAATTTTATGGATTTTCTTGCAAGCTGGCCGTTTATCTGTTAGGTATGTTTGTAGCTGTGGCTCAAAAATCTCAGGGTTGTAACCCACTAGAGGAAAATGATACATTTGATGAAGAGTTACAGAATTGCGAGCAAGAGCTGTGGGCCATGCATGAACGCTCCTTTGTTCTGCAGCTGAAAAGCTCTCCAACTGCAATACCAACTGAGACTGACTTGATGCATTGCAATTATGTTTTTCACTCTGCTGCGTTACTGTATTTTTACACTTTTCTGAAACGACGTGAAGATGCAGTGGAATTACTCGTGGAGAACATTTTCAGCGAATTGAGTTCTATCACTATAACTTCTCGTACCTGCGCTGCACTATTATTTGTTCTTTATATTACGGGCTGTCATTGCAGCGGTGCTCAGAGGGACATCATTATTAGCTATATCGAGGAAAGAAATGGGTCTTTTATGTCTGACGCCTCTGTTCTAGTCAGATGTCTCAGAAGATTATGGGAGATTGAACCCTTTGCCGAGTTCAGTATAGAGGACCGTCGCAAAATGGCTGAAATCGGGCTTGTCTGTTTATATTAAAACAGCTGGGAACTTTCTGGAGCAACATTTATATATAAGCAAATACCAGGTGTGGGACAATAGAAGGATTGCCTTATCAGACTGAAAGCAGCAAAGTTCTAGAGCAGAAAACTAGAATTTTTTCCTTGATTAAATCAGTCTTATAAGGCGCAGATGACCAAAGAACGGCTATTGCGGATCTCTACTTTTACTGAAACTAATACAATGAAGTTGATAGTACCTAGCGAGGTATTTGCCTCCAGAAAGTCAACGCTTTCTCGCAACAGGAGAGGGCCATAATCTATTCACAAAGATAAGACGTGTGAATATTGTGACATAATTAAGCTTCTGTAGCCTTATTATTTTGCTGCGGAGTATCTGAAGCCGCTAAGTTATAACTCTATGCTACCAGTTCAACACTAGTGCCCAGACTGAGGGCTCTTTATAGCCCTTGATAACAAATTTATGAAGTTTTAGGACGAGTTTCAATGCCATCAGTATTATTTGCAAAAATATCAGCTATCTCCGGTCTTAATTCAGGTTACAGAGAATATCGGTCCCAAATTTGTCGCAGCAGGGTTCTAAGTTAACACGTTTGAAAACTAATGTAGATACACGTACAATAGCTATGGCTTCTTTTAACTAAATTTTCTATTGAACATGATTGATTTCCCCAAAACCCTAAACTCATGGCAATTAAGAGATCCGCCGAGTTTAAAGTGTAAATCGAGATAAGCAAATTCTATGCTTGTCGGCAAAAGTGGCCGCTACTCCGCTTGCCTGGTATCGAAATTTTAGAGTGCAAAATTGGTACCACACCTGTGCGACTTTTGACAGCTCGATCTTCCCGGCCTAGTCTCTGCAACAACATTTCGCTCCATGCGATGTCCTTATCAGTTTTTGTTAGAAGCTGTAGCTTTGTTGCAGCTCAGCTCGATGTGATTTAGTGAGCTGCAGTAACTTGACCGACCTTTATACCTTTATCAAGGTTACACTGCGGTTAAATTTATCTCCGCTTTACCGCAAAGCCCAGATCAGAAAGCACTTCCTAACTCAGTTCCTACATTGATAACAACTTAGCCCATTTATAAGAAGCGGATTATTTCCTGAGATGATTGTGCGTTATCAAATAAGAACAACTCAAAATGTCAGCACAAGAAGAAGAAAAGAAAGAACTTCGTTTTAATGAAGGTTCAATTTCAGGTGAAGCGCCGAAAACTCTGGCAGAAGTTGTTCCCAAATATGATAGGCTTTGGATCTTCCAGCCTCACTTGAGAAAGCTGAATTTACTCTTATTGGGTGCTTTGATAACCCAGGTTACTAGTGGCTACGACGGTGGCATGGTGAACAACATGCAAGCATTGGTTCCATGGCAAGAGTACTTTGACTCTCCCAGTGGAGCTAGGTTGGGCACCATGACAAATGGATTAGTCATTGGAATGTTATGCTCGACATTGTTTGTCAGTCCTATGGCTGAGCATTTTGGTAGACGAGTTCCTATTCTTGTGGGTACAGTAGTTGCAATCATTGGCGCAATTGTGCAAGGTTGTGCACAAAACTTCTCTACTTTTATTGGTGGTAGAATCTTGCTAGGATTTGGAGTTGGTCTGTCATCTGCTGTAGCCGAAGTTTACTTGACAGAATGTAGCTATCCGACCCATCGTCCCACATATGTCGGACTACTACAAGCGGGGTATCCTATGGGAACCTTCTTAGGCACTTTGGTCACCTGGGGGCCCTATAACGGGCATCTTAACACTACAAACTGGAGCTGGCGAATTCCTTCTTTACTGCAAGCTTTTTTCCCACTGGTTCAATTTACGCTGATTCTTATGGCTCCGGAATCCCCACGATGGCTAGTTTCTAAGGATAAACAAGATCAAGCACTAAGCTTTTTTGTCAAATATCATGGTGCAAATGATCCTGATAGTGATTTGGTTCGTTATCAGATGGCTGAGATTTCTGCCACACTTGAAGCTGAAAAGATGCAGAAGGCTTCAAGCTGGAAGCAGTGGTTCTCTTCAAAAGCTATGATTCATCGGTTTTTGATTGTAGCTGGACTTGCGCCTATGATCCAACTCTGTGGTAATGCGATAATTTCCTACTACTTATCACTAATGCTTAACGGGATCGGAATTACCAAGGCGATAACGAAACTCAAAATTAACTTAGGTATCAGCGTATGGGGTATGGCCTGGGACATTGGTACTGCTTCGGTTATCTATCGCTTTAAGCGTAAAACCCTGTTTTTGACGGGATTTATAAGCATGAGCGTGGTATACATGATTTATACCATTTTATCTGCCATCATCCAGCAAAGAAATTTCAAGGACAATTCACTAGGGATAGGGGCAGTCATTATTATTTTTGCATTCCAAGCCTTCTATCATATAGTGGCACCTCTCGCAGTCACTTACTACACGGAAATTTGTCCATTTTCACTGAGAGCAAAGGGGGCCCAGATTTACGCAACTACCGGTCTTGCTACCTCGTTTGCTTGGGGTTATATCAATCCTATTGCTATGGTGAATCTTACTTGGAAATATTACATAGTCTGGACTGTCTGGCTGACAATAATGGCTTTGATTGTTATTTTCTTCTTTCCGGAAACTGAAGGAAAATCTTTGGAGGAGGTTGCAGAAGTTTTTGGTGATGCTCTTGTTGATTCTGAAATTGTGCTCCAAGAAAGTAAGGAACTCAAGAGCTATATTGTCACGTAAGTTGATATTTTCCATCTCGAGGTGTTTATCTGATAATGTTGGTTATCAGGAAAATACAAGAAATTTTGTAACAAATTTGAGCTCGCATAATTAGATCCCGACATCCTAATTCTTCATTAAAATTGGATACCTTCGAACATGTAATTTGAAAATTGCAGCCAATACTTATCTATTCGAATGCTGTTAGTGGATATTCTCAAAATCTGGAGTGGTCAATATTCTAGTCAGGTATAACTTGGATGTTCTTGTAAAGGGTTTTTGCTTCTTTGCGTGCTGCTGGAAAGTGATTATGTATACATCGAGCGAGGGCAAAATCAAGTGGATGCAAAGACTTCTGCTCCACAGCTTTTAAATACTAAATTGAGAAGGTGTGCGGCGCCCCTGATTTATTTGTTACTGCTCAGGCATTTGCAGATTCTAGAGCACAAGAACCTACAAGCACAAAGTTAGCTTGGATATTCTTTTACATTCGAATAATATACATTTTAGAGTTCTTCTAGTTTCTTTTGCCTGCCTCATGGTTTCGGCAATTTTATTTCTTCTTTGGAAAAATAAGACTTTGCGAGGAATCGGTTCCCGATCAGGCTCCTACATACCGGCCGGTACTGTCGAGACTGGTACTTGTATGTGGATTCTGGTATAGAAAGGGGATTGTTCGAAACTTAAGTTCAGGAGATTAGCGGTCCGAGAATGAACTTAGTTGAATTTACAGGAATATACAAAAACAGTTAGTTTCCCTCTAGTGGGAGGGGGAACACCAATGAGCCCTGACCTGACAGTCCTATAGTTGAGAGATACTTATACTATTACTTGCCTTGCTTAGTCAAGATTACTTCCGACCCTGATCTCTTACAGACTTGTGACGCCATTTGTAAAACTCCAACGAACAAAATCTGAACCTCTCTTAAAGGCAAGCCCTGAAACAGTTCTGCTTAGGTGCCACACAATCTACAAAGCAGCTTGAGCTTTTTTAAATCCACGAGGCTTTTGATTGCCGTAAGTAGCGGCCAGCAAATCTTACAGCATGTGAGCTAAATGCAGAAGCCACTTCCAGTATTTCAGCTTTCAACATCGTATGGCCGAGTTTCTCCTCTGCAGGGGAAAGGTTGGATGCATACACAATATTCAACTAGAATCCTTACAACGGCTCTATTTATTTCTACGACTTGTCCATACCATAAAATCTGCGTAATAGTTCCACGAATGAGCTGGGGATAATTTTGGTTAAGTTTATAACTTCGGCTGAGATTTCGGCTGTGGATGATATTTCTTGGCTAGGTCATGCACTCGATTTTTCGCCAATGCCGAGGTTAACAAAATGTTTGTGTTTGCATTATTAGTATCCTCTTTTCAGAATATTTTAGCACCTAGTACAAGGCGCGTTATGCATGTCATTTTAGCAACTCTTGTGAACTCAGCACAGACTTCGCACAGGAGATCCGCCCACCCACCCAAAAAAATAAAGTGGTATGATATTCTCATTGCACTGCCCCATGGGGTGGGTCGGAGCGAATCAATGTTGTACATCACCGAACATGATTAAAGTGTACAAAGAAAAAATAAAAAAGCAAAAAAACAGGAACACCTTCCAGGCCTCCGGGGAAAGTTCCTTTGTGTATAAAAGGAAAAAAGGGTCCTTTGTTGTCATCCCACTACTGTGATTTCTTATATATTTCTCAGCATATCTTCAATTTACTATCAAGATCCACAACTTCTGGTATTTTGAATAATTGCAACCAAGTACACGCTATGCATCACGACAGCGGAAATTACGAAGCTTTTGCCAGACCACGCAAACCTCAAGGAGTCGATGACAAGACTGCTTGGTTTGTAGGCTCAGGACTGGCATCACTAGCTGGAGCAGCCTTTCTCATCAGGGATGGGCAGATGCCGGGCAAGAACATCACCATTCTTGAACAGGGAAAGCTGCCCGGTGGAGCTCTTGACGGTATCAAGGAGCCTGAGAAAGGTTTCATTATTCGTGGAGGTCGAGAAATGGAAAATCACTTTGAGTGTCTTTGGGATTTGTTTCGCTCAATTCCTTCTCTAGAAATTGAAAATGCCAGCGTTTTGGATGAGTTCTACTGGCTAAATAAAGACGACCCAAATTATTCTCTGCAAAGAGCCACCATCAATCGTGGTGAGGATGCGGAAACCAAGACTTTTTTCACATTGTCCAACAAAGCTCAAAAGGAAGTGACTTTTTTGTTTCTCAGCACTCGGAAAGAAATGGAGAACAAGCGTATCAATGAGGTTTTTGGTAAAGAATTCTTTGAGAGCAATTTTTGGATGTATTGGAAAACCATGTTTGCGTTTCAAGAATGGCACTCTGCCCTAGAAATGAAGCTGTATCTTCATCGGTTTATTCACCATATCAAAGGATTGCCAGACTTTTCTACATTGAAGTTCACAAAGTACAACCAGTATGAATCGCTTGTGTTACCCCTGATGAAGTATCTAGAAGAAAATAACGTCAACTTTCAATACAACACTGAGGTTACCGATGTGGACTTTGACATTTCTGGAGAGGCCAAACAAGTGACTAAAATACACTGGGTCAAAAACGGCGCAACTGGAGGAGTTGACTTGGGTGTTAATGATCTGGCATTCATTACCATTGGCTCACTGACCGAAAATTCGGACTGTGGTGACCACAAAACAGCCGCGATTTTGAAAGAAGGTCCTGCTCCTGCCTGGGACCTATGGAGAAAAATTGCTGCTAAGGACCCTTCGTTTGGTCGACCTGACGTTTTTGGCTCTCATATACCTGAAACGAAGTGGGAATCCGCTACAGTTACTACCTTAGACAAGAGAATTCCGGCTTTTATTGAGAAAATTGCCAAGAGGGATCCATTTAGCGGTAAAGTTGTGACAGGAGGTATTGTCACCGTCAGAGACTCAAAATGGCAAATGTCCTGGACAGTAAACCGTCAGCCACATTTTAAAAATCAGCCCAAGGATCAAATTGTTGTTTGGGTGTATGCTCTGCTAGTTGACGTCCCTGGGGATTTTGTGAAAAAGCCCATGCAGGGCTGTACCGGCGAGGAAATTACTCAAGAATGGCTCTACCATATGGGCGTTCCAGAAAAGGATATTCCAGAGCTGGCTCTTAATGGGGCTAAATGCGTACCAGTTATGATGCCATATATCACTGCATTTTTCATGCCTAGACAAGCAGGTGATCGTCCAGATGTTGTTCCCAAGGGGGCTAAAAACTTTGCTTTCATTGGGCAGTTTGCAGAATCAGGAAGAGACTGCATTTTCACAACTGAGTACTCTGTCAGAACCCCTATGGAAGCTGTTTACACACTTCTAGATATAGAAAGAGCTGTACCTGAAGTTTTCAATTCGACGTATGACGTTAGAACTCTTCTCAAAGCGGTCGGCAGACTTCGTGACGGGAAAGAACTTCAACTTTATCTTCCTGGTCCACTCAGAAGAGCTCTTGTTAACAAGTTAGAGCAAAATGAAGTTGGTGTTTTGCTCCACGAATACGGTCTTATTTAAAAGACCATTACAAAAAAAGTGTAGCTTTAGCTAGCTACCAAAATCACATAAATGCCGCATGTTCACTGAAGTTGCAAAACTTCGTTGTTAAAGTCGTAGAAAATAATCTCCTTTCCAATTGTCACCCTACTACCTGAATTTGTTCCATCAATAAAACCTTTTTGCTCCGGTTGTTGGTGGTTCAGTTTAAGAGTGGGTAAAAACCGCGGTTTGAGACTACAGCATTGGATGCATACATGAACGTAACATCGATGTTTCTGGAGTGCAATTTTGTAAATAGCACCTCCGCAGTATGTATTCGATGTCATTTTTTTGACTTTGCACGCAATTCAGCAAATTGCAGAGTAAAATTCAGCAGCATGGAGGATTTTCTACTATAGCCTGGGACATTTGCAGAGCTGAAACTCCAGACTTATGAGCTTGGGGAAATATGATAAATACCCATGTTTCCCCACCCCCAAGGCCAGTTTGAGATGCGATTTTTTTTCTCCCCAGATGTATATATCTACACCTTATTGCTTAAAAGGGGAATAGAAGGATAATGATGCTTCCTGATTTCCGGAAGCAACTGACACTAGCTTTAGTATGGCTCCCAAGGTTATCAGTTTGTCAGCAATTTCTGTCCCGTCCAGAGCTTCAGCCAGCTTATTTGAACATCACTCTGTACGACGAATCATTCATTGACCACCAGTATTTGATTTTTACATCTCCTTGGAACATAGGAGCGGCTGGGAGTAGCAACGGTGCATTTCTAGGTCCTCACATATTCAGCAGCGACGGAAGTCTGGTGTGGACCGGCTACGGGACTACGCCTGCAGCTGCTATAAACTTCAGGCCCATATTAAACGAAACAGGGACATCTACTGAGATATCCTATTTCGAAGGAGAGATTGGCCAAGGTTTTGGCTTCGGGATATATTCAATTCTGGATAGCAGTTACGAAATTGTGAAAAAAGTGGGCTACTCTGATTCATTTCTGCATGACTTTCACGAGTTTCAATTCACTGGTCAACGCACAGCCGTTTTTGCAAGTTATCAGAAGCTTCGTCACGATTTATCTGATATCAATTCATCATTGAGTGATGGGTGGATTTACAACGCTGTTGTGACTGAAATTGATGTTGACACAGACGAGGTCCTCTTTTCGTGGAGTTCAATTGATCATATTAAGGTCACAGACAGTCTTTTGACCGACTCCGTCACTTCGGGGTATAGCTCCAAAGATCCATTTGATTATTTCCATATAAACTCTATCGTCAAAGATCAGGACCGCAATTTTCTTGCATCTGGCCGACATCTTAGTGCCTTGGTCTACATTGACGGAAGTTCTGGAGAAGTGATTTGGTCATTGAGCAATGGTAAACTTGAGTCTAATTGGCATGTGCACGACAATGCAACCTTTTACTATCAACACAATGCTCAGTTTGTTTCTGCAGAAAGTATTGGAGAGAGATTCAAAGAAGACACCCGGTTCATTATTCTGTTTGATAACGAGGGTGGTAGCGGTACCACCGTAGGTCCTAGAGATCATTCACGAGGAATTATTCTGAAACTGACGACCTTTAGCAACAGCAGTTTTACTTCTAGAAACCGTCTTATTGGAGAAGTTACTCTGTTCCAGGAATACCTACCTTCTCCTGGCCAGGCTATTTCAAAGTCACAAGGGTCTGTGCAGCTTCTTCCAAACAAGAATGTTTTCATTGGATGGGGTAGCGAGCCCATCGCTTCGGAGTATTTATTGAACGGCACCAAAATATTTGAGGCTACTCTGAACAACGGTGAGTACAGTTCTTACAGGTCTTTCAAAGGAGCTTGGTCAGGCTCCCCCAAACAAAACCTCGCTGTTGTATCCACAGCTCATGCAAGCAATTCTTCGCTGAGCGTTGCAATATCCTGGAATGGTGCCACTGAAGTGAACCATTACCATGTTTACGGAAGCGATGACAACATACACTTCGAATTTATCGGCACTGTCAAGAAAACCAGTTTTGAAAGTATATTTGAAACTGATACACAGTTCAATCACGTTAGAGTTGAAGCAATCAGTTCCGATTCTGAGGTATTGAAATCATACACGTCTCAAACACAAAAAATAGGAAAGCCAAGACCAGGTCTCGTTGAAAATTCCAAAATAGAGCTTTTTATACAAGAAGCTGAATTGTGAACTTCTCCAGTTTTTCCCACAGTATTGTAAGTAGCCTAATCTACAATAAATAGCAAGTGCCTGCAAGCAAGTTATGTACATTTGTTCAAATGTAACAAATAAAACTGGCAATCTACAAGTAACAGACCGCCTAAGCTATATAAGCACCAAAAGTCCAAATCACTTCGACTTCGAAAAGGCTCTTTACTGGAATTAGTAAAAACTCCAATTTTCAGCTAACCGGCTGAGTTGAAGCTGCACAATAAATGGCTCGAGTACCTGCAACAAGCTTGTAATGCGCGCGTACTGCTGATTATTATGCCGGCCGATGAGCATCGCGTTAATAAGCTTTCAGCAGCCTGTTGCGGCCAGTAATCTCCTGACTAAGTTGCTACGATCCGAGCCAACCGGCGCTTTAATTAGAGAACGTACAGTCCAAAAGTTCTGATTGTTTTGGACTAGCTGGATTCTAGACGGAATCATGGACTATTTTGGACTCGATTCCACATGGGCGAAAACCATCAATACGCATAGGCTCATACCTATATAAATGGGCCCTGAGCCACATCTGCCGATCGATAAGATGAATATATCTCATAAACCCTCGAAAGAACTTTGTTTGTCTGATAATTGTTCACGCTTTCTTGAGTGAATTTGGGTGAATAGTATTTAGAATGGCTCCTTATACATGCAAATGGGGAATTATGGCCACTGGGTACATTGCCCATAACTTTTCTCGGGATTTGTTGGAAGATCCGGCAAAGAGAAACGTTTCTGACGTCAAGCACGAAATTGTTGCGGTAGCTTCCTCTTCCTCTGCCGAGAGAGCCAGAAAGTTCGTGGAGGAGATTGGTGCGGATGCTAGTAGCCTATCTTGTTACGGAAGCTATGATGAGTTTCTACAAGATCCCAATATAGATATTGTCTACATTGCAACCCCCCACTCTCACCATTACAGGTATGTCAAGCAAGTCTTGGAGGCCGGGAAGAATGTTTTATGCGAGAAGCCTTTTACCATAACAGCCAAGCAGGCCGAGAATCTTGCCAAGCTGGCCAAAGAGAAGAAGCTGTTCTTGATGGAAGCCGTTTGGACTAGGTTCTTCCCGATGGTCATTGAGTTGCAGAGACTTCTGTTCGAGGAAAAAATACTAGGGAAAATCAACAGGATCTTTTCAGATAATGGTGTCATTTTTGGAATTGAAAAACTAGATCCGAAAAGTAGAATGCTCAATCGCTCTCTAGGCGCAGGTTCTTTGCTAGATATGGGTCTGTATTCCTTGACTTGGACGTTTTTGTTTGGGTTTGATGACCCTGCTAACAATCACCAGCCTCCAATCGCTCGTGGAAACTTGGTAATGACACCTATAACTAATGTTGATGAAAGTGCAACCATTGCTCTAACCTTCCCAGGATCAAACGTCCAGGCAATTGCTACATGTAGCATGACTGCCAGGACTGATGATCAGAACGTCGTTCGTATCGAAGGTGAAAGAGGATATGTTACTGTGCAGGGATCTTCTTACAGGCCTGATACATTTACGGTCTTTTTAATCCCAGAGGGCATGGCTCCTTCAGATCGCCCACTTAGAGGAGAAAAGCTTCAAGGAAAGCTCCACGAATTCAAATCTCCTGGTGGTGAAGACATGTTTTGGGAGGCAGATGAGGTTGCTAGGAGCTTGCGAGATGGCAAACTCGAATGCAGCAGAATGCCACTTTCAGAAACGATAGAGATGATGAAGGTTTTTGACACTGTCAGAGCTCAAAATAATTTCACTTACCCCAAGCCTCTCGAGGATGCCGACTGAGTCTATATTGAATTTAAATGTAGCCACTGTGAATGCTGATATACTTCAAACTTAACTATTTATTTAGGGTATACAGAATCAATTCATGCAGTATCCAAGATTTTTGGAGGGTGGTCCTCCTTGACGAATGGAACACTTGTCAATATATGGCAGTGATTCTCAATGGGCTATCCAGTTCCGGCTCATAAATACGCTGTGATTCTTTGTGACATTGGGGGACCCAATGCACCAATAGCGCCGAATAATTGATAATGTATTTGACCTCTACCATAATGGAGTCGTAGTAAAAATTAGAGGCTCCAACTGAATTCTAGATTCGAAGTACAGAGCCATGTTAGAAATCAGCGTGGTGGAGTAGTAAGGTCTACTTTGCTGATTATGGTAGAAACCCTCTGAAGATCAAAACTGTTCCTGAGATGGAATATTATGGACCAATTCCAGGGAAGCTTACCTATGTGAGCACCTTGTTCTGGAATCACTTATAGGTTGTCAAGATAACCTCGTAGTGTTCTTGGTATCCGGCGAAGATTTTTGTTATCAAACTCTTCTGTTTTCAGCTTTTTCTTTCTGCTCTTTGGCTAGTTTTTCTTTTTCTGACCTCTCCTTTCTCCACCGAGGACCAAAAGTCAACACTAGCTGTAAAGAACCTAGGCCAACAACAATATAACACAGGCCTGCGAGTGTCAGAGCCCACCCGATACCGATAGCTTCAATAATTGGATTTGTTACCGCTGATGCGCCAGCACCAAGTAAGCACCTCACCAGGTTGTTGGCTGCCGATGCAGTAGCAGCCTGATCTCGAAATATGTCTACCATGAGAACACTCATACATCTAAAGGCGATAATCAATGACACCCCCATAGAAAACATGAGGACAATGGGTCCTGCCAAGTTTGTTTTATAATGATACACCCATCCAAGAGCAATTGTAGAAGCACCACCTATGACCAAGAAGGGGGCTGTAAGCTCAACTCTAGAACGCTCAATTGGGAAGTCCGTCAAATCAATTTGCTTGTCTTTATCCAGTGGGAAACCATGTTTGATGGCATACTTTCTATAGGACTTATTCATGAGAGGTCCTGTAGTAAACGCAGCCACCACGCAACCAGCACCAAATGGTAAATACATCAGGCTGATTTGAATTTCGTTGAAATTGTAAATAGATTCAAGCTGTGGAGGCAAACTAACTGTGACCACGTAGAAGCAAGCATACAGAATTCCTATGCTTGCCAATATCAGAGCTCCATCTTTAGTACAGATAACTCTTATAGAACCCATAGGACTTGGAACGCTAACATGTCTCTTTGAGGCAAGCTCGATACGCTTGGCGTGATCAACAAATTCTCCCTTGCTTTTCTCCGCAAAGTAGCTCCATACCGAATGATTGTATATTGGCGGCGGCACTGACCCATTTCCTACCACGCGTCTGCAGGTTTCAGGGAAGAATATAACAAACAAAACAAGATAGCTTGCCGAGAATATGACCAAGAACCAAAATATTGACCTCCAACCCAACTTATTACCAAGTAAACCTCCAATAATAGGAGATAGTGTCAATCCAAGAATGCTTCCTACAGAGGTGTATCCTATGTAGCTTCCGCGCTGCTCTGAAGTCACTATGTCAGCCACGATACCATTAGCAATTGATACTGGAGGAGAGCTCCCTGCGCTCTGTAGACACCTTAATACCAACAGTCCGGCGTAGCTACTTTGCAGCCCTAGAGCAATATTTGCAATTAAAAATATTATTAAAGCAATTAGTGTCGCCGGCCGTCTACCCGCATTGTCGGCGATAGGGGCCACAAATGAAGGTGTCACCGCCTGAAAAACCATGTAAGTAGTAATTGTCAGATTAATTTTTGAAATGGATACATCAAACTCCTTTGCCATAAGTGTTAGTAGTGGCAAATACATGCTGCTTGACAGCGGGGAAATAAACGATCCCAAAGATGCAAAAACAAGAATGGCTCGTTTTTGCCTTTCCGTGAAAACGGAGTACGGAGTGTCAGTATCACTCGAAGCAGCTTCCATTATTTTACTGAGCTTCTATATTTTGTAAAAATTATGAAGCTCATTGTAGAATAAATTGTGATGCCTTCGTGCTTGTTATATATAATTCTGCACAGCGGGTATAGCGGTTAAATTCCCGGTATGATGATAGCTTGAGGTCCTTTGACAAAGGCGCAGCATATCTCTGTTGGTATCAGTGATGGTAAAAGTACAAGGTCTAAACGTTCATAATTATTATTACATCTTGTCAAACAATGATACAGTACGTACCAATGCTACTCTCTGCAAATGCAAAATGAGAGTTGGTGTTAACAGGCTAGCTTTGTATAAAGGTCAGGGAGTCGGTTGAATGCGGCGCCGATCGATGACCAAGTTCTGAATTCAGGCTCCCTTTAAAGGTTCATTGGTAAATTAAGCTCATCAATATAATTGCTTTTTATAAAAGTATTAAAGAAATAAATTTAAGAGAAAGGAATTCGCTCAACCGTGAGCTCGAGAAAAAAGCTTCAGCTGTTAGCACAGCTAACTATCATAAAGTTGAAATTCATGTCGGTTTTAAGTTTTAATTGGGATCACTTAAAGATTTTGGCGGGCAATATGATTTTTGGTTATATTATCCAGGCACCAAAGCCAAAGACTTCTTGAAAGCCCAATTTGGCAGCTCATCTCTATATGCACGAACTTCTGCTTTCATACGTTCTTGAAAAGATTAGAATTTTGCTGGAAAGGCTGCAGTTTCCAAACCATTCTGTTGTGAGAAACAAGGCTCTACCCATAAACTGATCAAAGTAAGAGCACTTCACGGATAAAATACCTACTTTGGAGCAAAATCCCTCAGAGAATTGGCATTTTTTACTCTAGGAACAATCTAACTTATGTGATATATATATATATATGCTAAGAATATATCAGTAAAACAAATTGAGTCAAGAAACTGAGTCTTAACTTCAAAGCTTTTGGTATACAGGACCAACTCTTACAAGAGAGTGAGATGTTATGTCTTTTATCTTTGTGATCCCGGCCATCGCCATGACATATCTCAATTCGTCGGAAATAATCTCGGTCATAAGCTCGACACCTTTTGCCCCGTCATGCTGGAGACCATGCAGTACAGGGCGACCCAGCCAAACAAAGTCCGCACCTAAAGCCAGTGCTTTGAAAACGTCACCGCCTCGACGAATGCCTCCATCCACATGGACCGGGATTCTTCCATTCACAGCTTTAACTACCTCTGGTAAAGACTCAATGGTTGCCAATGTGGAGTCCAGTTGTCTGCCTCCGTGATTGGAGACGATTATACCATCTACACCAGCATTCACAGCAATAACAGCGTCCTCAGCTGTTGCAATTCCTTTACACCAGATCTGAAGTTTAGTGACACTTCTCAGCCAGGGAATAATTTCCTCCCAATGCAAAGATGGATCCAGACTGTTGTCCTTGGAGCCATCGTGGTCTCCCGACATCTGCTTCTTACTTGCAGAGTCTGGTTCCACGCCAACGTCAACTGGACCCGAACTATCACTTTCTGGGAAATTTCCAAGACGCAAATTGGGGGGCAGCTTGAAGTCATTCCACACATCAGCAAATCTTTGTCCAATGAAAGGAGTGTCGCAAGTGAGCATTACAGCTTTGTAACCGACTTTCTCAGCCTTTCTCAGCAAGGTCTCAGTTGTCTTACGGTTCTTGAACACATAAAGTTGGAGAAAAATCACATTGTCTTGACCAGCAGCCTTGACATCTTCTAATGGTTTGTTGGAGTAACTACTCAAACCCATAGGAACATTGCTGCTTTTTGCAGCCCTCGCCGTAGCGACCTCTCCGTCGTTATCGGCCATTTGGTGAAATGCACTGGGAGCATATCCAATTGGAACCGAAAATGTCTTGTTGAACAACTTGGCAGAAGTGTCTAAAGAAGAAACGTCTCTAAGAACTCGGGTTCTGATCTTGTAGTTGTCGTAGGCTTCCTTATTATCTCTAACTGTCAGCATCTGGTTGGCCCCAGACTCCCAATAGTCTCTGGCAATCTTAGTTGCCTTGGGGGCGGCCACCTTTTCAAGCTGGTCTAAGGATAAAATCTGGTCTCTTGGCATAATTCAGGCTGGTAAAGTGATTTGTATGGCAAATAAAGAGTTACAATTTTTGTTGAAGTTTTTAGCATCATTTTGGAGGAGTTGACAACTATACTAGCTTTAAGTAGGCTTCAGCTTTATGAAATGCGGAGAGCGACCCGCTCTACGTAATTGGCGGAGAGAAGTAAATCGAGACTCCAATAGCCGCGTGCGATTGGCTCAACAAATCACTGAGCTTACGAGCAAAGTATGACCGACGCTTATTAGCACAATTCTAATACACTTCCTCTATTACCAAGTCCAAAAAGTATGGAAACTGTTTCTGGCTGATGATGCAGAAGGGCGGAGCAAGAGTAACAGAATGACGGGCGCAAAAGAAAAATCAAAGATAAATGCATGATTTGTATCTCATCAAAGAATCCAAAATCTAGTGGAAAATGGTCGGGGCCTAAAAAAAAATTGATGCTAGCTGCAACATAATTCGAATCTAGATCTATGTCAGAGTGCGCAGCAGAGGTCTAACTAAGGTTTTCTGTTATTACAAGTTAAACAGAAAGGCTGAGTGGGTGCTTAAACGTGTTTTGAGACCAGATCCTCCTGAAGGAACTTGAACGCTATGAATGCAATGACCGCAAAGGCTTTCAAAGATCTTTGTGCACTAGCGCCATCTCCCGAAGGCCATATTTGGACCTATGCTAAGCGTAACACAGTATTGAGTTTTGTAGGTCAACTACCCGAGGTAACGAAGTGGCTTTTCATATTTTTCGGGCATGATCTCTAGATCACATCTTCACCCGAATTCTGAAATGGCTTTCTCATCTACTTAAGTCCCTAGATATGAGAGCAAGATCCGTCTGTCTAGAATCGTCGAAGCACGTTGTTAACTCTGCAGGAGGCAACGGCTGAACACTGGGCTTTTAAGCCGTACTTGTCTCGATAACGAAGAAGACGCAGTTATGAAGTAGGTTAATCAAGCCAAGCCCGGACTAACTTCAAAGTAAATTCTGGAAAAAAGCCAAGTTTCCCGGACCGTTTAGCTCCTATTTTGTTCGAATTGACTATTCACAACGAGCTGAGTCTCGTCCATGAAGTCTTTCGTCACTATGTCTACTTCTTATGTTCCCTTCACGTCCTTCTTTGTTCCGTGACAATTAACAAAATCAAAGTCACGTCAAACGCAGAAAATAAGAAGATACACGGTTGTTACAACCAATTCATCTGGCCTTTTCTATCATGAGACTCTCATAGGTTATATTGCATATTCCAGTTCCCATTTAGATTTGTCGAATCTACAGAATTGAGATGCTGACATTTGGAACGGCACGATTAATTTTAGATCGCGGACTCCGGAGCTGTGTTTTCATATACTGCGCAGCTTGTCAAGATCTAGCGTTATCTTGACAGGCGAGTGTACGTTGTTCCATGAAAAGAATATATATAGAGCGGCACCATTTCAGTATGAAGAGTAGTAACTTTATTCGTTACCAGAGTTTGGGCTTTTCTCTTCCATAACTAAACTTTGAGCAATGAAGCTTTTGCAGGTAGTCTTTGCTTCTGTAGCAATTGTCGGCTTTTGCAACGCACTGAATAGCTTTGCGTCGGCCTTAACCCAGCTTAATTTGGCGGTAAACAACCTCGGAGGACTTGATTTTGGAAAAATCAGTGGAAATTGGCACAAACCGCAGAAGCTTACTGGCTTTCAAAAGCGCCCTGATGGCTTTTGGTCTGATATCGTTACTCACGAGGCATTCCCAAATCACCAGCTCAGGATCAAGTCCCCATTGGCGTTAGGCGTTGATAAGGTTGACCAATACTCTGGCTACTTGGATATTGAAGATGAAGATAAGCATTTCTTTTTCTGGTTTTTCGAATCCAGAAATGACCCTGCTAATGACCCTGTGGTGGTATGGTTGAATGGAGGTCCTGGGTGTTCCTCCATGACTGGACTCTTCTTTGAGCTTGGGCCATCAAAACTCGAGAAAGATGCAGATGGTTTCAAATTGGTCTACAATGACTATGCCTGGAATAGCAACGTGAGCATGATATTTTTAGACGAACCAGTCAATGTGGGAATGTCTTACTCTAGCGAGCGGGTCAGCAGCACTCGTACTGCTGCCAAGGACTTTTATGCTTTTTTGCAGCTGTTTTTCAAGAGATTTTCGCATCTTGCGAATAACGACTTTCATATATCAGGAGAGTCATATTGCGGACACTATATTCCTGGTTTTGCTCGTGAAATTCTTCAGCATGGAGACAGTGCGAGCTTTAACTTGAAGTCTGTACTTATCGGCAATGGGATTTTTGACTGGGTCCACCAACTTCCGGCCATGAAAGGCATGGCCTGTGGTAAAGGGGGCTACCCCAGAATTATAGAAGCTGAAGAATGCGACGAACTCGATAAGAAAATTCCGAAATGTCAAATATTGACCCAGCAATGTTATGACCATCCAAATGACTTTGTTTGCATGACATCCGGGTTGCTTTGTAGTGATATCGAGACTGCCTTTGCCAAGACGCATTTAAATCCGTTTGATATCAGAATGAAATGTCCAGATAACTCGTCCTGTTACGTTCAAGATGATTACATTGTGGAGTTTCTTAACACCCAGTGGGTGAAGGATATGATTGGCTCAGAAGTTGAAACTTTTATCGGTTGCAATCACGAAGTCAGCAAGGATTTCAGAAATACTGGAGACAGAGTGAAGCCATTTCAAGGAGATGTGGTTGAGATCTTAGCGTCTGGTGTGCCAGTTTTAATTTACGCTGGTGATAAAGATTACCGGTGTAATTGGCTTGGTAATTGGGATTGGACGCATGCTATGGAGTGGCCTGGTTCTTTTGAGTATAATTCTAAGCGTGTGCATGATTGGATAGTAGATGGTAAGGTTGCGGGAGAAACAAAAACCGCCCAAAACTTGACGTTTCTTAGGATATATGATGCTGGTCATATGGTTCCTCATGACCAGCCCCAGGCAGCCCTTGAAATGTTCAACAGCTGGGTTTTTTCTGCTGATGTCAACAGCTAGCGGTTTTGTTTGCACTCCACATTGCGGTAGTTCAACTATTGACATTAATATATAAGAACAAAGGTCGGGCATACAGTTAGGAGAACAAGAACAGCGCTTGTGCCTTCATATAATTCTGCGTGTCTGCATGTATAGATGTAGATATATATATATCAATGGTGTGAGCTAAGTAAACTCTGACGGTTCTACTGATTATATATAAAATTATACTTTTGACATATTTTTCTAAATTTAAGGAACTCATGGCTAACTTCTTTCAAATATATTAATATTAAAAAAATATAAAAATAATAATAATAATAAATAAGACACGTACATGACATATCAAAATAAAAAAAAGGACAGGCAACTCAAATATTGAAACAGCTGATATTATATCAGTATAGATTCATGCTGTTAGTGCCATCAAAAAGAGCGCTAGTAAAAATTCACTTGGAACTCTGATTGCAGTTGCTTTGCTGCTACTGGAAACATTGTCAGTAGCAGACTCTAAACTTGTAGTGGCAGAGGCTGACCTAGAGCTGGCTCTAGCCCCGTTGACAGACTCTTGTGTGGCATAACTTGCAGCAGTAGATTCAATGGAGTCCAAACCAGGAGTGTTTTTAGCTGCTGAGAAACTTGATTCGGTAAAAGACATAACGTTTGTTTTAGATTCCACCGTTCTTGAAACATCAGCATCCAAAGTACTTTCACTGAAGCTAGTTGAGCCTGAATTCGAGCCTGGACCTAGGCCTGAGACATGACTCGGGACTGGTACAATGGTGCTGAAAATAGTAAGAGCCGAAGGATTCGAGGAAATGGTAATAGAACTACTAACAGACCAGGCGCCAAAACCGGTACTTAAGCCCGGCACAGCTAAACTATCTGCAATTCCTGTAGTAGAGCTCTCACGAGTAGTACTCACACTTGACGGAGTCCTGAATGAGCCACCAATAGCTGTCGTAGAACGATCATCTCCGCTGATGATTAAGCTGCCCGGCACAATCGCTGTGATGGAGCTCTCTGAAAGCGCTCTAGAGCTGTTTATCTCAGAGCTCCCAGCAATCATGGCAGAACTAGTGGTAGCGCCAGAAATGGCGCTTGTAGAAGGGCCACCTGGTACACTAAAGAAATTGCCTACACTTGAGCCAATTTTTCCAGTTGCCGAACTTGCACCAATATTGGAAACTGTGATTGTATGCAGATCCGTGGACACAGTATTACTTGAGCCAGTATTGAAATCTGCATTATAGCTCGAGGCTGTAGCAAAACTCAAACTCGGGCCTAAAACTGCCGTCGCACCTTGCACAATAGTTGAAGTTGCACCTACGCCTGATCCCAGATTGGAGCCCACACTTGAGCTTACACTTGAGCTTACACTTGAGCCCACACTTGCCAGGCCTGTTCCCGAAATTGGAATTGCAGTTGGACCAGAAGCACCACTACCTGAGATTACGAATTTTCCTGCACTTGAAGTTGGGGTTGTAACCTCACCCAAAATGAGTCTGGAACTTTGAGCTGAGCCTTCTGTTACATCAGGATGTATGTTTGTGGTTCCACTAGAACTGAGAATTGCAGCAGAATTTGCGCCTGATACTGATGCTGATCCTAATTTCGAGGAGGTTGTCAGTCCTGAACCAGTAGCAAAATCTGTGCCGCCTACTGAATTTAAGCCAGCAGCCTGTGTTGCTGTAGTACCAGATCCCTTAGCTACAGCAGTATTTCCCTTTGTTGAGCTTATGGCCGAAGTTGATTCTGAACTCGATTCTGGTGCCAAAGCAAGCCCTGAACCAATAGTTAACCCTGACCCAGCGACGAATCCTGAGATTCCTGTAGTCACACCTAAGCTTGTGATTACACCTCGATGTCCAGTTGTAGCTAGTTTCGTTGTGGTTGATCGCTTTGTTGAGTCAAATGCTGAACCTAAATTCGTGATAGAGCTTGAGCCTGTATTTATTCCGGAGCTTGGGATTCCTCTTGTAGTTAATCCTGTATCAATGCCTGATCCTGTGGTCGAAGCTTGGCCTTCAGTTAAACCTGTCTCTGAAATTGAGATTGTAGTCAAAATCAATTCTGACCTTGTAGACAATTCTGAGCCTGAAGTTGCACCGAAAATTTCAATGCTGGATCCAGTTGAAGTACTAGTTTGAGCACTAGCGCCAATCACTGATGCGGCAGAGTTAGAGGAAAGACTCCCAGTATTTGAAAGAGTAGCCAAGCCAGAGAAAATAGTATTCAAATCGGTCGACGAAGTAATCGTTCCAGCACGAGAACTTTTCAGGGACGCAGTAGTCAAACCAGTTGCTGTACTGGAAGCCGCAGAAATCAGAATGCCTGACTCTGCTGACGTTTGTGGGAAGCTAGAAGTGGTCAAGTCGGTCGAGATACTCGAACCAGTAAGACTGGTGGTTATCGAACTGGAAAAACTAGTTGCGCTAGAGAAAGAAACGCTCTCATCGCCACTGAAAGTAGACATGGCTCCAGAAACCGTGGAACTAGAGGAGGGACAAGCTACTGGAGCTGCGTTTTCACAACTAGCGACAACATAGATTAGATCGTCAACGTCGGTCACAACGATACTTCCTAGCAAGTTGTCAGTGCTAGGTACTGTGATAACATTTGACAAACCGTTAACGCCAGCCCCCGAAACTCCCATGGCATTGGAGCAAGCCAAGCACTTGGCCAGATTGCCACTTACATTATTAAGTAAATCACAGATGCAGGTGAGCTGGCCATCCGAGCAGTTCAGTATAACATCGGTGAGTGCGGAAACACAGGTGTAGGCGCACTTATCAGCAGATACCGGATATGGTGATACACACTCTGATGACCTGGGAGCACTCAGCGAAGCAGAGGTGGCCAGCAAAGTGGAACTGGTAAAGAAAGTTGAACCGGTAGATGAGCTGGAGCCTGTGGAGGATGTTGCTCTGGGTGACAATGCCGTGCTGGTTGGAATTTCAGAAGAAACCGAAGTTGAGCTGGGAAGCCACACAGTACTGGGTGAAAGTGTCGCGCTTGGTAAAGATTTTGCGTCGAGTGAAGACATTGTACTGTGTGAGGACGTCATGCTGGAAAGGGAAGTTGCGCTAAGTGAGGAGGTTCTACCGAGTGAAGATGTCGAGCTTGGTGAGAAAGAGATGCCAGAAGAGATTGTGGTGCTAGATGCTGACAATAAGACAGAAGATGAAGTCGTGCCAAAGGTTGAGGTTGTTCTGAGTGAAGAAGATGTACCTGAGGAGGATATTGTACCGGGTGACGAAGACGTGCCAAAGGTGGAGGTTGTGCTGAGTGAAGAAGATCTACCTGAGGAGGAGATTGTACCGGGTGACGAAGATGTACCTGGGGAAGAGATGGCGCTGGGTGATGAAGATCCAGAGGATGAGATGGCGCTAGATAATGACGATGATCCAGAAGAAGATGTTTGGTCCAAGGAGGAGATTGTACTGGGTGATGAAGATGGTCCAGAAGAGGATGTTTGGTCCAAGGAGGAGATTGTACTTGGTGATGAAGATCCAGAGGATGAGATGGCACTAGGTGATGACGATGGTCCAGAGGAGGATGATTGGTCCAAGGAGGAGATTGTACTGGGTGACGAAGGTGTACCAGAGGAGGAGATGGCGCTGGGTGACGAAGATCCAGAGGATGAGATGGCACTAGGTGATGACGATGGTCCAGAGGAGGATATGGTGCAAGGTGACGAAGATGATCCAGAGGAGGAGATGGCGCTGGGTGACGATGGTAAACTAGAAGGAGAAGTTTCACTGGGTGATGATGACGTGCTGGGTGAGGGAGAAGGATTAGCAGGGTATGTAGTGCTACTAGCTGCAGTGAGTGAAGAAGTATATGATGATGACGGTGATGATGTTGAAATGATGGTCGCAGTCACAGTTGTTGAAGATGAAGAAACGGTACAAGCTACCGGGGCGCCTCCACTGCAACCGGTTACTGTGTTCAACAGCGTGGATACCGAAGGAATGGTGATTTGAAGGAAGTTGATACACACGAAGCATTGTGCCAATTTACCAGTTAGCACGCTGGCAAGCCCACAGATGCAGGTCTGTAGTCCGGTCAAGCAGCTTATGCTTGCTTCAGTTAGTGCTGCCGCACAAGTGGATGTGCAAGTAATCACGTCGGTGGGGTAAGATGGCACACACGCCAATGAGCTTGGTGAGTCTGATGATAGAGATGAAGTAGAGGAAGTGATTCTTGTCGATGTGATACTTGAGGTAGAGCGAGATGACACAGAGGATGTGGTAAGTCGAGATGACACAGTGGATGTGGAGGATGTAGTCAATGAGCTTGATGTAGTCGTTGTGGAAATGCAAGCTACTGGTGCTCCTTCGCTGCAACCACTCACAGTGCTTAGCAGACCAGAAATTGAAGGGATGGTGAGTTTCAAGACATTGACACAGACCACGCACTGGGCTACATTACCCGTAGCAACGCTCAGCAGGCCACAAATACATGTTTGTGAGCCAGTTATACAACCTAAAGCTACGTCAGTAAGCGCTGACTGACAAGTGGCAGTGCAGGCTATGACAGTAGGAGGATACGACGAGATGCATGTTGCTCTTTTTGCCAACTCATTTTTCTCCACCAGTTTGCTACCATCAAAGCGCTCAATTGCAGCATCACTTGATAATGCTGTTACGAAGCTTAAAACTGCACTTATCCAGAATAAGAAGTATTTCAGAAACATTCTTGCAGAAGGAGATCAAAAATAAGCTGTGGTTGGTATGGTGCTAAGTAAAGAAAAAAGAAAAAAGAAAAAAAAATTTAGCTATTAAGACATGAACTTATACCAAAACTAGTGGTCATGGTTTTAAAATTAACTGATGTCAAGCTGAAACTGATTTTCTACCTGGAAAAGAGTTCTACTTTATTTAACGTCGCAATTCGTCACTTTACCCCTAAAGTCGGTCTGAGCAACTATAACTATCAGTGTCCAGATCAAGACCACAAAGTAACGCTAAAGCTGATAAGCAAAGCTTCAAGAAAAAAGATTTGGTATGTGCTGCCATAGTTTTCAGTATCATAGTAATGTCATATAAGAGCGGAAACAAAAATTTAAAGTAAGTGTTGACTGGGTATAAAATTAAGGTTTATGGATCTAGATCTAGCGATCTCAGATTTATGCATGATCGATGCTTGGACCATGTTTATTTCATCATCATCATCATTTTTTTTTCTTCTTGATCTCAACGCGTCAATTAGTCCTGCACGCGCAAGCAAACTCAAGTTCGAAACTACACGTGATGAACTTTCTGTAATAAAAATTTTATCTCTGAGATAAATTTAGTTAATTTATTTGTTAATAACAATTTGTAAGGTTAACAATTGCAATGTATAGAAAATTTATAAAATCCTAGGCCATGATAGTTATAGGACACCTCGCAGCCCTGAGATTAGATCATCTCAGAACATTGGGTATAAGCGAGAAATGAAGATAGAAAAGAGAATTTGAAAGAAACAAAGTTGGCCCTTTTGCCGTGCGCAATCCAAAGACCGCTTGTTTAAATCAAAATTAAAGGGGTGACCAACAGCAACAATACCAGCAATAGCGAGAACAATGTCCTCGGGGGTTCGAGAGCAGCTACGCTACTACTTTGATCAACGCTTTCAATAGTGGATGTAGTTTCCGTCGCAACATAAGTTGTGGTAACTCCTGCTGGTAAGTTCGAAGTCTCAGGTGTGCTAGTTTCAGAAGAGCCTGTACCAGAAGAGCCAGAGCCAGAAGAGCCAGAGCCAGAAGAGCCTGCACCAGAAGAGCCAGAGCCAGAAGAGCCAGAGCCAGAAGAGCCAGAGCCAGAAGAGCCAGAACCAGAACCAGAAGAATCAGACGAGCCAGAATCAGAACCAGAACCAGAACCAGAACCAGAAGAGCCAGAACCAGAAGAGCCAGAACCAGAAGAGCCTGCACCAGAAGAGCCTGCACCAGAAGAGCCTGCACCAGAAGAGCCTGCACCAGAAGAGCCTGCACCAGAAGAGCCTGCACCAGAAGAGCCAGAGCCAGAAGAGCCTGCACCAGAAGAGCCAGAGCCAGAAGAGCCAGAACCAGAACCAGAAGAATCAGAAGAGCCAGAACCAGAACCAGAAGAATCAGACGAGCCAGAACCAGAACCAGAACCAGAACCAGAACCAGAACCAGAACCAGAAGAGCCTGAGCCAGAAGAGCCTGAGCCAGAAGAGCCTGAGCCAGAAGAGCCTGAGCTTGAATTAGCAGTTCCCGTGGCAGAGGCTCCTGCACTAGAGCTACCTGTGCCAGAATCGCTTGAGCCAGAAGAGCCAGAACCAGAAGAGCCAGAACCAGAAGAGCCAGAACCAGAAGAGCCAGAGCCTGCAGGACTAGAAGATCCAGAACCAGAACCAGAAGAATCAGAAGAACCAGAAGAGCCAGAGCCAGAAGAACCAGAAGAGACAGAGCCAGAAGAATCAGAAGAGCCAGAGCCAGAACCAGAACCAGAAGAATCAGAAGAGCCAGAGCCTGCAGGACTAGAAGATCCAGAACCAGAACCAGAAGATCCAGAACCAGAAGAGCCAGAACTAGAACCAGAAGAGCCTGCACCAGAAGATCCAGAACCAGAAGAGCCAGAACTAGAACCAGAAGAGCCTGCACCAGAAGATCCAGAACCAGAAGAGCCAGAACTAGAACCAGAAGAGCCTGCACCAGAAGATCCAGAACCAGAAGAGCCAGAACTAGAACCAGAAGAGCCTGAGCCAGAAGAGCCTGAGCCAGAAGAGCCTGAGCCAGAAGAGCCTGAGCCAGAAGAGCCTGAGCTTGAATTAGCAGTTCCCGTAGCAGAGGCTCCTGCACTAGAGCCACCTGTGCCAGAATCGCTTGAGCCTGAAGTGCCTGAGCCTGCAGGACCTGAGCCTGAAGTACCTGATCCAGAAGTACCTGATCCAGAAGTACCTGATCCAGAAGTACCTGAGTCAGAGCCAGAAGTGGTGGAAGCTGCTCCAGATGCACCAGTGTTAGAAGCGCCAGTGCTATCTGTAGCTGCCACTGAACCGGAGTCAAGGCCGAAGCCAGTGGTTTGTGCTGCTCCAGAGCTAGATGGTGGTGAAGAAGCACCGGTAGATGAAGGGGCAGTAGCAACAGAGCCACCGGCGTTACTGTTCGTACTTCCATTGGCAGTTGTAGTGTCAGAGTTGCCGCCTGGAGCTCCAGCTACTGTGCCACTTGAGATTCCAGTGGCAGAGCTGCCAGTAATGACAGTAGCAGAACTTCCAGCAGTGTTACTTGAGCCGGAGACATCTGTAGTAGTGCCAGTGCTTACCGGTGTGACATTGATGCCTCCGGTAGAAGATCCACCAGCGGAAGATCCGCCAGGAGAAGAATCAGGAGTAGAAGATGTGTGACCAGGTACACCTGTAGCAGAATTGCTAGCTGTGCCAGCTACTTGAGAGCCGCTGTTGGACAAGGTACCAGAAACACCACCCGTGGCACCAGATGCTGTGCCAGAGACGCCTGATACAGCTGAGTTGGAAACGACAGTTGCAGCGGCGCTGGCGGAGTTGGAAACACCTGATGCAGCTGAATTGGCAACAACAGTTGCAGTGGCGGTGACTGTGTTTGAGTTGGCAGCACAAGCAGCTGGCTCTCCTCCTTCGCATCCAGTGATAGTATCTAGCAG
>PPNW03000040.1:0-70105 GCA_003708315.3 Groenewaldozyma salmanticensis | reverse complement strand
CGTGGAGGCTCCATCTTCGGTACGATCAGGACCTACGCCTTTTTTACGCGTTCTCTCATCCTGGTCTTGCTGTTCAAGCCTTTTCCTAGCTCTGCTTTCGCGAGAAGACAAGGAAGACGCGTCGCTTTCGTCGTCGTCGTCCATTTTAAAAAAAAGCAACGACGTTCTCCTTTTTGATTTATATGATGTGTTTTGATGAGCCCATCTCCACGCTCTTTCTTTTCTACTAATTCTATGATTATGTAATCCCTTAAAGTTAGGCCACTGTGCTTGTCAGGTATTTTTACTTGGCCATATACGTATATACTAGAAGAGTTATTCCTGAATCTAGGATATCTGGATCCACTCTGTAGATACGGCATGGCTTGTGGGTTAGCTCTGTTCTCTTGATATATACAAAGTTCTATTTATTTTTTTTACCAGTTCAGATGAAAATGGCGTGCATGCGTTAGTCAGCTCACAATTGCCGAATGCCCAGCCGACATAAAATCATACCTGGTTCAAAGTCGAATATCCTTCGAAGGTATATACCAAACAGCAAGAGCAAAACACATTCAATAAAATAATAATAAAAATAATAGCAGTGATAATAATAATAATAATAATAATAAAAAAATAAGTTATGGCTCAGACAGCATGTGCATCATACATCAATGGAGTTCTTTCATCATTCAATTGTTGTTGTTGCAACGACGTTGTTGGTGGTCCTTGTTGCTGAGTACTTGCATCATACCCTGTCGAAGCTTCTTCGTCAACTGTTATTGTTGTGTGTTCTTGGTGACCGTCTTCGTCAACCTGGGTGACATCCTTCTTGCAAATAGGGCATGTCTTCTTACGATACAGAAGCCATTTTGAAATGCATTCGACATGAAACTCATGGCCGCACGGTAACCTCATTACTTTACTCACTCCTGGAGTATAATCTTCTAAGCAAATAATACATTCACCAGCGCTGACCCACTTTTCCCTTCGTTTCAGATTGCTGCGAGCAGTTGCACTGCTGCCGTTACCAACAGTATTTCTCGCCTCCTCATCTGGTGTATTCTTAAGCGACCCTTCATGTGCCTCTTCCTCCTCTTCTACTTCATTTACTCCTTCCTCTTCTTCTTCATCTTCCTCGTCGGAAGGTTTTCTCCAGATCCTCACTGGTAACGACTCCACAAACGATTTGGGAGCGCGATCCTTCATTAACCGGCATCGTCTTTGGACCACAAGCAAAACATAAATAAGTGTTAACGAACATAGAGGACTAATCAGCAAGAAAATCACCGAGTCCATTAATGTTGAGGATGCAGGCTCGGATGAAATTGTTATGACGTCCACCTCAGTCAAAAGATCATAAGATTCCTTGGAAACAAATACACTAGGTATATGAATAATGTCCGCCTCGTTCCGGGTAAACATTGTAATCAGCCCTCTATGTGGTACGTTGTCACCCACAACCACTGCTGCAGCTCCCCATTCCTGTAAAATCATAACCTTCTCATAGAACCCACACTCTCCCCTGAGTACTAATGCAATTTTTTCTCTAAGATCTTCTCGTGGGGTAGACGACGGATCTGTTTGGCCACAGGCTAGAGATTCCACAACCGCCAGCGATCCGGTAAAACCTCCCAGATTTCTGCCCTTTCCTGTATCTTCATTACTGTCGCCGCTTTCATCGTGGCTCTTATCGTTGTTGTTATTGTTGCCGCCGCCAGTTTTATTGTTGCTGTCATTTTCGTCCTTATCGTCATCTCTTATAGCAGCAGCATTATCGACTCTTCCAGGAAACAAGGGCCCAAACATAGCTGGCCTTGCAGATATAGAGAAGTTTGCCTCTGGCGACGTTATGACGGCAGCAGTGGGCAGAAATATAGGTATTTGGTCGCTTCGGCTACCAGTGACGCTGCTGCCTACAGCGGACGCAATAGAGGAGTTTTGCATCCCACTCCAGAATGCCAAGGACACCACGGACGCCAGCAAAAAAGTGAGTGCCATCTTGTAGAATGTGCTCTCAAGCTGCCTATTTCTAGAAGTTGTAGGCATATTGCGCGGAAGGAGCAGAGAGTATGGAGGTTAAAGATAATAAAAAAGAGCAGACTAAAAAAAATTATCAGAAGGGAATCTCTGTATCTCTCTCTCTATATATTCACTTGATTTTCCACCCAAGTAATGTTTACTTTTGAGGCAAAACACAAACGTTGGACAAATTTCCTCTAACAAGAAATACAGTCCAAAGTGAAGTATGGTAGAAGAAAAACAGCTTCTCAAACGTCAATAGGCAAAAGAAAGAAAGGGAAGAAAACTAAGCCCAGATGCCCAGAAGAAACTCAAATGGTTATTCCAAAGGCAGAAGGTAAATATATAATGTGTAATGTTTTATATTTCTGGTGCGCAACGCGGCTTATACAGCACGATTTGGTCTCGAACCCGATTTGCCGCTCTTCCAGCGCCGAGAACTTTGCATACAATTTTTAAAGATTCAACGCGCAAAGCCACTCAAGTTGGAGTTATATTTATATCTCTCAAACTACAAAAAAACACTCTATTTGCTGTCATTAAGTAGCTGAATACCTACTACTGCTATACACTTGATACAATCTCAGAGGCCTTCGATAGTGCTTCAACCATTCTTTGACATTCTTCGCGTCGCTTCACGGTGTACTCATTCTCCTTGACCAGTTCTCCCAAACTATCCGACTTGTAGAGCTTTTCTAGTAGAGCAGTTTGGATATTCTCCTTAGAGTATGCAATCAAGCTGAACGTAATAGATTTAGGCACCAAGTCAATAATTGTTCGTTGGACAATACTGAAATATGACTGGATCAAAAGCTTAACCACCTCAGTTTCCACTTCTTCCCGCTCAGTCATTTCTCCACTGGCTCTAAGCACAGCTGGTGGTGCCTCCATAGAAGCCAGTCGCTTCTTGTTCTTTGCAGAAAAGAAGTTACCAAAGAACCCACCAAATACGCTATCCACTGTATTTGCGCCTTTATTGTTGAAATCATTAGTAGTAGTTTGTTTAGCTGACTGGCCCACGATAGGTTTGCCAGTTTTGGGGTCGATTGCAGATCCCTTGTTAAGGTGAAGCTTCTCATTGACAATAGTCATGGCTTGGTTACCCTTCAGTAAATCCGGATGAGCAGTGTTGATATAAGATTCTTCCATTGCTACAATGTCAAGAACCAGCTTATTGGTAGGTTCTTGTGCTTGTCGAAGAAAGCTTATGAATACATTGGCAATTTGCTCCTTGAGAATTGGGTACCGGTTGAAAGAGGGTTTAGATATGATTTGGTTCAGTATCCGCACAAGTTCATCGTAAGTCAAGCTAACACACTTGATTGAAGGTTCTTCCAGCCGTCTAATCTGCTTCTTGACCAAGAATTCAAAGGGTGCTGTTCCTACAAATAATGCAGGGTTGACACCAGACGAGTTGTAAAGTATAGTTCGAATATCTGAATCCTTGATCTGATCAAAAGGATCCAGAGCCTTGATACCATTGGTGTAGATTTCGTGAAACACAAAACTTATACGTGCACCACCACTCAGCTCCTGAGAACTTACATCTTGGCCTCGGCCATCCAAAATAGATCTGTACTCGTTGCAAAACTCTGTAATTGCATTTAGCACCACGTTCGAGGGCGGTCCCAAATCTGATGGACCCAAAGCAACAAGCTCCTGTTGGTATTTTTTCAGAGTGTTCTCAATCTTGGCTTTGATGTCTGGTAAAGTAGACTTGATATGGTTCATCAAGATACCATTTAACCTTTTGGCTAGATATGGTGTACCGCATAGTTGCGCTCGAGGTCGATACGAGGCATGGTTCTCGAAAAACCGATGTTCAAACGCTAATGCATCCTGGATAGACTTATTAGAAGCGATATCCTTTTGGCCTCTGTTTATAACGGGGATATATCCAAATCTAAGAGGAATGATTTTACCATTTAGAATATCCAGGCAATCTGTACCTTCGTCCATCAAATCAATCTTTGTCAGCACTCCAATCGTTCTGCTTCCCTCCGGATCAACTTCTCTAGCAAGTTTGAGACCATCAGAGTTAGCCAAATCTGTGTTTGCTGCAGTGACCGCAAGGATAATCGCATTAGGCTTGGAGATATATTTCAACACCATTTCCTTGATCTGGCGTTCGATATCCTTGGGCTGGTCTCCAATGGGGACTTTGGTCAAGCCTGGCAAATCAACCAAAGTCAAAGTCAACACATGTGGGGAGAAAATACGCAAATTGATGGGGGATGCAGAGATACCGGCATTCTTGCCAGTCTTCAAATCAGTCTCCTTGACAATTTCAGCTCGTATTTGATTGAAATCGTGAAACTTCTTACCAGGTAAATGGAGAAACTCACCCCATTCATCTTCATTGGTTTCGTTTTTTCTAGCAGTCTCGCCATCACCAATGTCAACCAGACTATCACTAACCCCGGAGCCTTTACCATTAGTAGTGGCCCCTGATGCTCTGCGGTTGATCAACTGCAGGACCAGGGGACGTCTGGTAACAATACCTGTACCTCGTGGCAAGAAATCTCTGCCGACAATATTCTCCAAGACCGAACTTTTACCACTTGATTGGGATCCTACAACAGTGATTTGTGGAAGATCAATGGCTTGGCCAGAAGAACCAACGGTGGCCAATGCATCCTACAATATATTAGATTTGCGTTTGCTCAAGATATGTTCAAAATAAGAATAATTGCTCCATGTAAATGACAAATAACCTACCTGTAACTTGTTAACGGTGCTTATCAGGTGCTGGTCCATGTTGATAATCTAGTTGTATGTATATGGGAGAAAAGGTTGAACAGTGTGTGTACGTATATGTAGAGATATCAACAAATTAATGCCTCTACAAACTGTAGCGGGTCTAAATAATTGATGGCAGACGTTTGAAATTTTTTGATAATGACTAAGCCTTTTTTTCAGATAGAGATAGGACATAAAATATAAAGAAGTCCGGTTGGATGTATACAGTTAACAATTGTGGTTAGATAAAGTTAAACAAACAGTAAGCTGGAAGTTAGTGACATTGGCTGCAGCCTAGCAGGGTGTTACAAAAATTGAGTGCGCAAGTTTAGTGCCTTTCTTGAGAAAGACCACTCTGAACTCTTCTTCTTCCCTTCAAGTTGAGCTCAAACGAAGGGATATTATAAGCATAGCTGAGAGTAACAATCTCAGAGTCAGGCAGTCTGTAAAATCAAACACTTTGTACTGGACCCAGTGACCAGGATTTGATAAATCACTGATTCGACTCGAGTTTTGAGCTTCCAGGTATCATAGCCGGAAAGGAACTCCTTTGATTCTTAGCCGTAGCTAGTAACGTATGATAGGCAAGGTGAAGGGGTACTAGCTTTGGTCACCTTCGGATCCACATAAGTAAGCATGTTAAGTTCTACAGCTCATAATCCAACGACACTGCTGGAGTTCAGAACCTGTGACACGGGAGAATTCCCCGCAGCTCTATATATTGATTACGACCTACAATTGTTCAGCCTCGTCAGAAATCCTACTAGATCAAAAGCATCCCCGGGCAATTCAGCCAAGTTTGTAAGAAAGCAAGATGTGTAGCAGATTGGCACTGTGCTTATGATCCGCCAGGGACACAGTATATGGCATCGACATGTCTTGAGCTCTGCTTGAGCGGATACTAGCCCACCATTGACTCGCGCAGTCAGGCCCGTTCCGTGAGATTATTACAAGGGAATTTGGCTTTTTTCGCTTCAAAGCTGTAGCTTACAGCCTCGTGAGGCAGCAATTCCTTCAAAGAATGAGCTTTATTGGCACTTAGGTCCAGCAATTGCCAATATTTTCACGATCATCGATGCCTCGTTGTCAGTTGCCATTGGCTGTCAAATACCAGGAGTTTATGTAAGCAAGAAGCGCTCGTGTGACACCTGCGTATAAATATGTGCTCCAGCCGCCCTAGCTTATCTCTATATATGCTCTTATCAGGAGCGAGAGCGCTCGGGGGCATATATAAAGCATGGGTAAACCGCCCTCTTTTTATTACTTGACCAGTTGTGATTTTTGCATTGTTTATTCTGTCGCTCTATTCTGCTTTTCTATTCTGTCTTTTATTATTATTATTATCTCTATAGCTCTCTGGTTCTGCTGAGTTTTCTAATGTCTTTCTCTTGTGAGCCTTACAGAGAAGGACACTTCCTGGTCGACTGGATAAACAGGATCTCGGGTTCTTGTGTGTACGGAGGGGTTGATGCATATTCATGGACTGCGGGTGTCGTTGCGGTCATGACCTGGTGCGGTGCCGGGTCTTACCAGATATACGAGTGCTACACTACCAAGCGAGCTGACGGGTTCAGCGTGTTATTTTTGTGCTGCTGGCTGGGCGGTGATTTCTGTAACATCATTGGAAGCTTTTTAACTAATCAAATGGGGTTTCAAAAAGTTATGGCTAGTCTGTCACTTACTCTGGACTTGGGACTTGTTTTCATGGTCCTTTACTATACTTATATCTATAAAGGTCCCCGACCCTTGGAACCCTCCAGCACAATTGAGATCATTTCTGGGCATCATGCCGAGGGTAGCTCCAGCTCAGGCTCAGACTCAGCAGTAGGCTCTCCGCAACAGCAACAAGTCACGGAGAACACCCCGTTAATTGCAACACCGAGCTGGATTTTGACCGGGGCTGTGTTTGCTGCTGCATCTTCTATAGCTGAAAGCGCACCTATCATTGAATCTGCATCGTCTATTTATTTGGGCACTGCTTCCACTCCAGCATTTGCCTCAATTGATCCCAGAAAAATTGGTCAGGTGTGTGCTTGGATGACTCAGTTTTTTTACGTTTCTGCGTCTTTCCCTCAGATACTTGCCAACTATCGTCACAAGTCCACGGGAGACATTTGTATCTTCTTGTTCATTTCAGAGATTATCAGCAACGGTGGTACTGCCTCGGCCATTATTGCTGCCATCTTCACATTCACTTCGCCTACTGAACGTAAGGAATTCGCCAAGGCTGAACTACCCTACATCATTGGCACGTCATTGGGGTTCGTCCTCACTTGTATAATACTGATACAGTTTGCCTGGTACTGGAATAACAGATACCCTCTTGAAATTGGTGAAAACGATATTATTACATTCTCAGAAAACCACGGAGAAGAAATTGTGGATGCTGCCAGAATGGAGGCTAATTTGCGGAAGAAAAACTACAGCTATATCACTGCCTCAAGTTTGTAAAGTGCATGTATATATTTATTTTTTTATGACGAATTTAACGATTTTGAGTTTATGGATTGCTCAGGTTTGACATGTTGAAGTAGTTCTAGAGTTTTATCTGAGTTGAGAGGAAGTGCAGGTCTACACTTTGCTTTTGAAAACACTTGGTACAAAAAACAGCAATCCCCTACTATCTTAATGCTTTAACAGTATACTGGCACAGTAGTCTCGCAATAGAAAGGCATTCTAAAGACACTTCTGTTCACAATTATAAAGACTTCGATATCGTCAAACGAGTGAAGAAAAATCGCTTATGTAAAAAAAATTGTTACCAAAGGTTTATCTCTGAAATTGTTAGTAAGGCGCACCTCGTTGATTCAAACTCACATACACACACACACACACGTCAAGTTTCCAAATATATACCTTCCAAACTCCCCGCGGTACGAACGAGGACTAATTCGAGTAAAATTTCGCAACTTAACTGTTATTTTTTGTTGTTCCTTTGTTCTTAAATATCTAGATTTGATAGTCTAGTTTTGTTTGAATAGTCAGGTACAAAATGGTGGCTGCCAAACAGTTTGGAGTTACGGCCCCAATCTCTACTGCACCTTCGACACCACAGGAACGGCTTTTGAACGATGAACTGATTGACGAACTGAAAGCCCAGGGGTCTTTTGAGTCTGCTGCTGAGTCTGAAAATAGGAAAAAGGTTCTCGCAGTGATGCAGCAATTGGCAGAAGAGTTTGTGAGGATTGTCAGTCTGCGCAAAAACATGTCTGAAGGGATGGCCAAGGACGCCGGGGGTAAAATTTTCACTTTCGGTTCGTACAGGCTGGGGGTTTATGGTCCTGGCTCTGATATTGATACGTTGGTGGTTGTTCCCAAACATGTTTCTAGAGATAATTTCTTTGAGGTGTTTGAGCAGCTTTTGAGGAAACGGCCAGAGCTGGATGAGCTTGCCGCTGTGCCTGATGCCTTTGTACCTATCATCAAAATAAAATTCTCAGGGATCTCAATTGACTTGATTTGCGCTAGATTAGATATACCGCAAGTGCCCAAGAGTCTAACGTTGGAGGATAAAAACCTACTCAAGAACATTGATGAAAAGGATTTACGAGCTTTGAATGGTACACGGGTAACTGATAAGATCCTCGAACTGGTGCCACAACCAATTGTTTTCAGACATGCTCTCCGTGCAATTAAGCTCTGGGCTCAAAGAAGAGCCATTTATGCTAACATTATGGGATTCCCCGGTGGTGTGGCATGGGCCATGTTGGTAGCTCGAATCTGTCAATTATACCCCAACGCAGTTGCCGCAACGATTGTGGGCAAGTTTTTCTACATCTTGTCTAGATGGAACTGGCCCCAGCCTGTTTTACTAACGCCTATTGAAGATGGGCCTCTTCAAGTGAGAATATGGAACCCAAAGATATACATGCAAGATAGACAACACCGTATGCCAATTATCACCCCGGCATATCCATCCATGTGTGCGACTCACAACATAACTGCATCAACCCAGAAAGTTATAATGCATGAGCTGAAACGAGGAGGTGAGTATGTGGATGATATTTTCACTGGAAAGAAGAAATGGAAGGATTTCTTTGAGAAGCATCAGTTCTTTTCGCAGTACAAGTATTATCTGTCAGTGGTGGCTGCTACCAAGGGCAAACCTGAAGATCACCTACAGTGGTCTGGTATGGTTGAAAGCAAGTTGCGATTGCTTGTGCAAAAGCTGGAGGTTTTGGATACTATTGAAATTGCACATCCTTTCAATAAGACATTTTCTAAGGAGTATTTATGTGCCAACATGGAAGAAGCTATCAAAGTTGCTGATGGCGAGCAGCCTCCACCAGCCGCTATCATTTCTGAAACTATCGAAGATTCAACAACCACCACCAAACCAGAACCAGCTACAACTACGGAGACTGTAGATGGTGTGCATGTTTGCACTACTACATTATACATTGGACTCCAGCTTAATCTCAAGGGAAATAATAAACGGCTAGATATCCAGTGGCCATGCCAAGAACTTTACGAAACGTGTCGTAACTGGCAGTCTTACAACGAAGACCTTCACAGCATATTTATAAAAAATGTCAGAGCGTACGAGTTGCCTGATGATGTGTTTGTCGAGGGCGATATACGACCGCAGAGGCCTACCAAGAGAAAGCGCAAGGATGTTGGTGTTAAGGGAAACACTGCTAGTGACATGTCTAGTGTAACTGTCGAGGGCGGAGATAAAAGAACAAAAAGCGTAGAAAATCCCTCCAGTGATAACCAGTCTGCTCCGGTGGCTGAAAACACGTCAAGCGAGCCTAAACAGCAGCTTGCGGCAGCCACGTAGACTTTGAATTATTAACATATCGTTCTTTTTTTTTCCCCCCCTTCGACCAAAAAAAATAAAGAAACAAAAAACAAAGACACGAGTCTCAAATGCAGTGTTTTTGTTATATATATGTAAATAGTGATAGACACGTACCCAGCCATGCGCATACAATAGTAACGATATACACTTTGTTGTTTTTACTTGGCTGTGGGAAGTACCCTTTACTTTTTATACTTCTTCTTCGCAGCGGTGTCTTCGCTGTGTGATTTTCGCTTTTTGTCAGCGGAATCTGCATTGATAATTTGGTTCAAGGGCACAGTTGTTGTGTTCTCGGCCCAGTCTAATGATCGTTGAAGAACTCTGATTTCACCTTCAATAACCTCTTGGCCCATCTCAACAGGGTCAATTGCCACAGACAATGCAAGTTCATCCTTTTTAGAATTTGGATTAGTTCCTGAAAGTACAGCCTGTACTAAGGTTGGTTCATATGCCGTTAATCTTATCTGTACTGCCTTTTTCCATATGGTTGCCGCGCCCTCGGTGATTTTATCCGAGTTTACAAGTTTAGTTATACTTCTCAAAACTTGTGCTGATGGAGTTGTGGTTTCGTTAATAAATATGTCGCACAGAATTAGTACAATAAGAAGCTCTGGGTCTGGTTCCCCTGAAAATGGAACATCATATGATGAATCAAAGAATTCCTGCTTAGTATCAATTTCCTCCAATTTTTCAACAAATTTTTCTATGCTGTGGACACCTGGGTTTGAAGAAAGACCAATGGCTGCTTGTGTAATTACATTCACATCAAGTTCTACCACATCGTAATCAGTTCCTCCTCGTTCCACATATCCATACCTTCTTAGCAGGTCACAGTTAGGCACTTCTCCGTAAGTGTTATATACTTGGTCACCTTTAGCAATGCTTTTTATAGCCCTCATTTCCAGAATCGAAGGGTCATCAGTTTGACACAGGTGAGCGTTACAGAGTTTGCTGTGGGCATTGAGCATGTCGGCAAGGGGGACCATGACTTTGAATGCCTCACTTCCTTCCTCCTCTTCGTCTTCCTCATTGTCTTCGGGCTTATTAGCATCCTGAATATCAAACGAGTAGGACATAATTATGCTTCCCATGCGGTGAAATGCCTCAAGAGAAGTATCACAGCCCTGGAAAAGCTCAGCATTGCGAGCGACAAAGGGCTTGAGAGTGTTATGGTAAGCCTCTTCAGCCTCCTTCACCCCAATTTTATCAATTAATGCAGAACCCCTTAAAGCTTTCTGGGTGAGTTCAGGGTCCCAGAACATGGGGGTATTGAATTTCGTTGGTAATACCTGAAAATAGGGCTTCCAGTAGCCCTGGCTAGATGCATACATTAGATATGCAATTAGACTGATCCATTCATCCATGTCTTCCTCCCTTGATGTTGCATCCTGGAATTGAGTGTTATATTTGACCGCCAAAACACCACGCTCATTAGAAGGAATGGTAAATAAAACCTCGTCGTTGGAAATATCCTCTACCGCTATAACTCCACGACCTTGGCCCTCAGATCTGTAGTCGTGTATCTTGAGTTTCGGCGATATGGTATACCCAGCATTTACAAGCCAGTTCTCAAACGCTGACGTATCTTCTTCGAAGGACATATTTTGTGAAAATTCAGAGAATGACAAGATGCGCAGAAGAATCAATTATGGCTTAGTTGAGTTTTATATATATATTTTTATTTTTTTTTTATTTTTTTATTTATTTTTTTCAAGCCATGCGCAAGCACGGCAAAAGCTTTTATATTAAAACTGAAATTTATGTAATCTCTAAAGCCGGGCCTGTATGACATTTCAACATTATATATTTTCAAACGCGACTTTAACCGCAGCTCTACCTGTCCTTTGCCAAAACCTCAATTGTGATAATGACAGAGCGGGAATCATCTGTTGCTGCTGAGGATCTGGATCCCAATGACCCTGCTGTAATTGCAGATGAGTATGAAACATGGAAGAAGAACTGTCGGTACATGTACGACCTTGTTTCAGAAACAGCTTTACTGTGGCCATCGTTGACTTTCCAATGGTTACCCGGGTCACATACCAGTGAAGACGGTGATGGTGTTATTACACAGGACGTTTTGTTCAGCACTCATACAGCTGGTAGCGACAAGGAGTATCTACGAATCGGCAAAGTCAAGTTCCCCGGGGTAGATACTCCACCAAATACCAAGATTGACGGGAAAATATCAGTGGCCAAGTCCTTTTGGCAACCCCACGAAGTTAACAGAGCACGGTACTCGCCCAAAAACCCCAAACTTGTGGCTGCAATTAGTGATTCTTCACTCTATTTATTCGATATCGGCAAACCTCACAGTTCTGAGACTGGGAGTACACTCCAATTGCCAGAAGCGCAGCTGCCTTTTGAAAATGACGGCCAAGGTGGATTTGGTTTAGCTTGGAATCCACTTAAGGCAAGCAGCTTAGCGTCCAGTTCAAGTGACGGTAAGGTTTACTTATGGGACATAACTTTGAAACATGAAAGCACATCATCTGGAGATAGCAATCCCTTTGATTCAGTCCCCACTATTTCTCCTGTACATACTTTTAGTGATTTCGCTGATTCCGCTAATGATGTTGCGTGGCATCAGGATGGCAAGAGGTTCGGTGCAGTATCAGACTCGGGCGCTTTACATATTTATGATTCTCTTGCAAACAAAGTGGCACTGAAAATGAACAATGTTCACAAAGACAATGTGCTGAGCCTTGATTTCAGTCCCTTTTCACAATACCTTGTTGCAACTGCATCCGCAGATAAAACAGTTGCGCTATGGGATACTCGAATGCCCAATTTACGGCTGCATTCGCTGGTCGGACATAATCAGTCAGTTGACTCGGTGAAATGGAGTCCGTTTGATGACGGAGTATTGGCAAGCTCGGGACCCGATAGAAGAGTGATAATATGGGATATCAAGCGGATTGGCGAGGAACAAACTCCTGATGACGCCGAAGATGGTGCTCCTGAGTTATTATTCATGCATGGTGGTCATACCGCTGAAGTGCTGGACTTCGACTGGAACCCTGAACATCAATGGGTGCTAGGCAGTGTATCTGAGGATAACATTGGACAAGTGTGGAAGCCGTCCAAGAAAATTGTAGGGAATCAGGACGACGTGGAGCTTAAGCCAAAGCTTCTTGAGTAATAGCTCGCATCGAAGCTCCAGTAAGCTACTATTATATGGCACACTGAAAATCAACAAACTATATTGGCATTAATGTAATTTCAAAGTGTATGTAAGCTTCTTATAAAACAACTCTGCCATTGCAAGTTTTGATTTTTTTTCATTGCGAGGTTATGGTCCAAAAAAAAAAAAAAAAATAGTTCTGCTCAAATGAAATTTGCAGATCGATTTCGATATATCGATATTCAAGTTTTCACTCTAGAGCTCTAGAATAAATCCTCGCCAATTAACTACCACAACAATTTAGCTTTTACCAACATGCTAAGACCGCAGTACCAGCCTTTGGGGCGGAACCTGAGGGTTGGCTCTATACGATACTTTGGAAGAGTTAACAAGCTCATAAATATACAGCTTCTAGAATCAGTTCCACATGTAGGTGAACGTGGACAGATCGTGCAGGTTACACCAGGACAAATGAGAAATAGCTTGCATGTTGGAAATAAAGCAGCGTATCTTCCTAAAGGTAGCGTTCCGCCTTTACCTGTATGGGAAGCTCCAGCTGCTCCCATATCCAACGAGCTCAAGGACTTTGAGACTGGGCTTACCGTGGATATGTTACTGGCTCAGAAGGTATCTCCTTACAAGAGAAGAAAAAGCAGTTCCGGTGCTGGTTCTGCTTCTGCCACCGTAGCTGGCGCAAAAAAAGGATCAGGGTTTGATTTGGATGATTTATTTGTGGTTGGTGGGAAAGAAGTGTCAAACCCTGAACTGCGGTTCAGTGAGACTGCTACTGGATTAACAGACACCAACGAACGAAATACCCAGTTGCAAGTTTTCACGGCATTGTCAACGCTACCACCACTTTTCAGAATACCTGTGGAAGTTAATCCGGACACTGGATTCTTGACTACCCCGCTGAGTAGCGGGGATCTCGCTAAGCATATTTCTCAGATGGTTGGTGTTGGTATCAGCGCTCAGTCTACCAGCATTGAGTGGCCAGGACAGAGAGGAGGCCCAGGTGTGGCAGCTGATGCTGCTGATTTCCATGGAAGTTGGAACGTTCATTTTGACGTTAGCAAAGATTTCAGCATAATTACAAGGAAAGTGGTGTTAGAACCTCTCAGCCTCCTGAGTGAGAAGACACCTCGAGTCAGACCAGCAGCCACGCCTTTCAAAAAGAGTGTGAGCTCTCAGCAAACACCTGAAGAGCTTTCAAACGAAAAGACTTTTGAGTGGGAGAATCCTGTAATCAAGGATATGGAGCGTAAAGCAAGATTGTAAATATATAAGTAACATGAATAAATAAATTGAATAGTCTGTTCCAACATATACATGAGATATAACCAAAGCTTCATAGTTTTACTGGTTCTGTTTTATGGTTTTTCTTTTCTTTTCTTTTCTTCTTTTCCCACCTTCTCTTTCGTCTCTTTCTCCCTATTGTTATTTAGAGATCCGGAATCAACGATGAGTGCACTGCTTGCAATTCAGGACTAAGTGAGTGTAGAAGAGTCAAAGTTCCCTTCTTGTCAGACTGCAGCAGATAAGCCATGGTATGTCCGTAGACACCTGGTAGATAAGTTTCCTTGAACATATCTGCCAACGCTGTAGGAATATTCTGCTCACAGTTTTGATACGCCTGCTCGCCAAGCTCCAAGTCTTGTGCTCTTGAAATTTTCAAAAGCGGCTTCAGAGTTTGCAAGATTATTCCAAGAATTTTTGCCCTAAAACTCAAATCAGTGACTCTTGCTTCGGAATGTATGGCGCTTTCCGGGTTAACTTTCTCTAAAACCAGCAATGCTTTTAGACCCATCAAAACATAGAGCTTTGATTGGTATCGTCCCATCAAACCATTAGATGTGACATGAAGCAAAACATCCAAAGTTGCGTCAGCTAAATTGTTCATCTCGAGCAGCCGCAAAGCTTGTACTGGGTGGTGAAGCAAGCATGAGCAAATCACGTCAAGCATCTGATAGCTCCCACCAAAGCCCATAACATAGCCGAGTGCACTTTTATGAATATTGACTGGGGTAATGGTTGCTTGCCCCACGGGGGGCAAACTGAGCCCACACTGTAATACACTCTTCAAAACGGCTTCGTCAGACAGAACTGAGGGAGGAGCAGTTAACATTATCAGCTGAAGATAACTAGCAGCTAAATCCAGCACCTGGGTATTTGTGGCTGTAGTCATTGCCATAATGGCCATTTCCAAAAAGGCAAAGTACCGGATGGCTGTATCTGCAGAATTAGTCTTAGGAGTCAACTGCAAGACAACAATCAGCGTAGGCAAAAACTCTCCACTGTAACTTGTAGGGTCAGCTGTCAAGTTTTTATGAACCAGGGCACATACTGACCACATGTAAGGCGAGATTTCCTTGGCTGCTAACAGATAAGCGTCCAGCAATTCCATGAGCTCAGGGTACAAGTAGTCCTCTTGCGCCTCAAGAACCATTTGTATGAGCGGGCCGAGATAAACTTCCAGCAGCACGACCTCCTCTGGAAATTTGGCATAGGAGAACATCAAGCTTTGCAGAGTTCGAAGTATTGATTGACACCCCTCAATCAGTTGGCCCTCATCTTCGGTTGTGTTACTCAAAGCGGCTTGGAAACTCGTGATAAACTTGTTACACAGCTGCTGGAAAAGTCTACTGTATAACGGGAACAGCTGTTCGCCAAAATCTTCAACCAAAGCACACAGCATGTCAGATAAAATCTCAACCGTACAATTCACGTCCCTTGAGTAGAGCTCCAGAATTCTTGGGGCGAGTTGTTCCAGGTCGATAATTTTTGCGAAATGGTCGAATTTCATTAGCCCTTTAATGGCCATCAAGCTGGCCACTTCAATTGCTAGATTATCCAGCTCCAGAAGCTCCGACAAGCCTTTATACAAGAGCTCTAGTTCCGCGTCTGAGTAATTTACTGACTGAGCGACAAAAATCAGTTGGCATGAACGAGCTGTCAAATATAACGCGGCCTTGTTGTGCAGCTCAGGAATTGCAAAACATGATATAAAAGCAGATAACTGGGGGGTGAACCATTCTTCTTCAGCCACACAAGTCACAGCACACAGAATTCTTAGTGCCACATCTTTGTTTAAACCCGAGATAGCGTTTTGGTTATTAACGTCTCCTTCACTTGTCGCCGCTAACGCTGCTGCTGCTTCTGCTGAGGTTGCCAAGTCTCCCATGATTTCATTGACGAGACCCAGCACAAGTTCCATAGCTCCTGATCGCGGCCTGAGGTCCACCATTGCTTGAATCAATTCTAAAGATTTAGTTATAGGGCTTAATTTGAACTCGATCTCGTTATGGAACTCATCAATAACACAGCTGGTTTCCAGGTACTCCTCCGGGTCATTGAAAAATAACCCGAGAACGTCATCATCAAATCTCAAGATTGGACAAATAAGTTTCGACAAAATGGCTGCTAGACTCTGTTTGATTATTGCCCAGAGCTCGTCGACCTTGAGCGCAACGATGAATAAACTCAAAATTGAGGTCTTGTCATGCGAGGAAAAGAGTTTTGGAACTTCCGAGTACAGCTCCACCTGCCGGACGTAATCCATCACTATAGGTATAGTATGGTTTGCTAAAAGCTGTTCTCTGAGACCGCGATATGCATTGTTGTTTTCCACAGACTCAATCTCTTCACATAGCGCATATTTGATAGTAAACTTGTTGAGAATGAAAAAACACCATTTTCGACACCTTCGCCAGGTAAGGCATTCTTCCAAGTTGAGGCTGTGTTGTGAAGATATGCCCTTGATGCTTACAAAGTATCTGAAGGCAGTAATCCACAAGTTGAGAGATTCCTTTTTTTGCAAGGAAGAGACCACAACTGAATCTATGGCCCGCTTGTAACATTTCAAGATTTTCCACAACATCTTCATGTCAATCTCATCCCGAATAGCGTCTGCTCGTGTCAGCTGCATAGTGATTTGCAAAAGCCTGGTGAAAGTGGCGGTGACAAATTGTTCAAGTTCAGCTAAGGTCTCCACACTGACAATGGTCTCTTTCGCTAAGTATTTTAGAGCTTGGTCTAACACAAGTGTTCCAGCGTAAGTCTCACATCTGTCCCCGCTGTTGATTGAATTCACAATATCAGATAGTAATTCTAACCAAGATCCTGGGACTGCGGCCGTTCCCGGAACAACGGAGTATAGCACATCTACCAAGAATGCAGCCAAGAAGGTGTTTTGTGCGTTTAGACGCAAGGCTCGCAAAATCTCGGTTCTGAACTGAACTCGAATATCATTATCCTTCACGGCGTTCTGCCACTGGGGCTTCACTACCAAGTTCTTCAAGTAAACCGCAGCGCAGTGCTTAATGTCAGGACGAGCTTGTTCATCTGTGAAAATGGCTAAACAGTTGTGTGATAAACTAATTGGGTCTTCCTTGGCGAGCGCATCCAGCTGTAACTCTGCTGCCTTTCTATTCTTATAACAATGATCCAGAGTACTGCAGAAGATATCTCCAAGCACCTGATCCATTCGACTATCTTACAGAACACAAAAATAGGGCTGAAGGGTAAGGAGCTAGCTCTGGAGTAGGAAGAGAAGCTAGTGTAGGGAAGGAGTAAAAGGAAAGGTGGGTGATTGGAGGAAAGGAATAGGGTAGGAAAGGATAGGAATGGTGGTAGATGAGGTACCAGCAAGCGTGAAATATCCCGCTGGTGGTTTTCTTGTTCTTTCAAGAGGTTTGAGTGTTGGAGTGTATGCTAGAGGAAAGAAAGAAAATAGGATTAATATTGACGAGAACAAGCTAATCATTATATAAAGAAAAAAAAATTATAAAAAGAAAATAAAAAGTTGCAACAAGAACAAAAGCAATTCGCATGAAATGAAATGAAGAAAAAAAAAACTATAGAAATGAGAAGGGCTAAGGCTCAGTCCTTGGTACTGCTACATATCCGTCTCCTTTAGAGGTCAAAATGGAAAAGAAATCGTGCGATTCAGTAGGCTGTGATTTCTTTCCCCGGGCCTGGGGTCGAGCGTTTTGATTTTCAATTTCTATTTAGTTTTTATTTAGCTAACATGTTATATATATCCTAGATCAGCAAGCGAAGGACCAAAGCGCAGGATCCAGAGATCCAAATCGATTCAGAGATCCAAAACAATTAAGCTTTAAGCTTTGTGCGGTATTCTCGGCTGGGCAGTAAAGTTCAACAAGGTTTACAGAAACAGCCAAAAGAGGAAGAAGTCGCTTCTTTGGGTTCCTTGTTACAAGGGTTTCTGGAGTCACTTCATTTGCCTGCAACCACATGCCCGAGTGGAATTAGACCTATGCTATATATAACGCGCTAGTGTGCCCCTCCTTTGACACCAACACATTGAACCAATGCCTAGGCATGGAGGCATATAAAGGGTTATGCTTCTCGATGTATAAAAACTTTGACTATCAAGCTCCTATAAATGGCCCCTGGACTCTCCGCTCATATATATATAGCTCAGCTGAAATTTGTAGGCCCAGATCTGTCTGCCGCCGAAGTGATGCAAGTCAACATTCTTCTACATGCAGGTGCGCGCGCTCGCTAACCACAGCTACAACGCACAAGTCGGCAAATGGTTTGATAGATTTAGTAATTCTTTGCGTATCCTATCAATCGGCATTTTTCCAGGCCTGTGCGAGTTTTTAGACTAACCCAGTTTAGAAGAAAGAGCCCTCTCAAATTTGATATTTCCCTGAAATGTACCAACACAACCGCCGGAATATTGTCTATACAAAAAACAAAAATTTTAACCTTCCCTGACAAAAAAATAAGCCCTACGTGGGGGTCGAACCCACAACCTTGTGATGACTTTTATCTCTTACGAGTTTTAAGAGTCACACGCTCTACCGATTGAGCTAGCAAGGCAACTCATTGAAACTAAGTGTAACAGTTACCCTTTTCAGCCCAGATTTCAAATTCAGCATGATAGCAATTTTTCAAGACGCTCAATTGATCTCAAATAGACGTTTTTAACAATGTTTTGAGCAATTTCTAACCTTAAACTTATCTTAGCCAAGCTCAATTAGCTGTTGGGGCTAATTCAGCCCGGTTTTATAAGAACTCAAAAAATCGTTGGTCACGTGATGTTTTATGAGGTGGTACCTAATGTTTGAAACCTGCATGCATATTCTGTGCTGCCTTCCTCTGAACAATCGATAGTGTCTTTTGAGAGTTTTCAGCTGGCCAAGTACATATATTGAGGATAAATATCACTATATACCACTAGATCCAATTGATAGAGTAGTCTAAGTTGTTAGTGGGGAAGATTGTACTGTTGCCAGTATTGGCACCATGTCACTTGCTATGACGGTGCTTGGTGGAGTACACCTAAATGTCTTTAGTTTCGGAACAAAGCCCATGATTTTGTCCTTGGCTATAGATTGAAGACCCAGAATCACAGCATTGGGCCTCTGCTTATACTGAAACAAACTGAGAAGTCTCACAGCAAGTGGTGAAATCGTACAGCGCACAGACACTTCATTGACAGCTTAGCCTCGCCGTCATTTGAGTCCTCGGCAGATTGATTTGGTAATAATGCCGTTATTTGACATAGTTTCAGCGAGCATATGATGACTTATAGGTAAGAAGAACCTGTTTCTCACCTCACACAGTAAAAAACTTACACGAGGGCATCTCAATCCAACCCAGCTGGTGCGCGCCTGGTATTGACCCTTCCATGAGCTGAAGAAAAAGAATATCAAAATAAATAACGTTCCTTATGTGCTATGCTGAAGCTGCTGCTGCTGCTGCTGCTGAAGTAGTGCTAGTTGCATCTGTCGTTGTCTCAGAAGTGCCTGCTGCTGTTGCTGTTGCAGCAACTGCTGCTGATGATGAATACTAGGGACCAATACCCTTGGTGGTCTAGCATATTGTCCTCCACTAGAAACGTCCACCACGATCGTACGACCCAGGACTGCTCCTGTCGCGTTCATCACAGCGTTGATGCTCCGTTGAGATGCACTCAAAGATGCATCTTCTGCACCAGTTGTAAGCGGTGGTACTGTAGATATAGAGCTTATCAAACCTTCCCTCATCCGTAAAAATGGAGCCTTTATTCTGGTAGGCATTATAGTTTTCCGTTCTAGAGGCACGGGCTGCGCTCGCATTACACCAGCAATCACCTGCTCAAACTCTTGGTCTGGGTTTAAGGGTCCATCATCTTGCATAAGCAAAGCCTCGTTGTCAAGATCAAGCTGCTGTTGCGTGGACTTGTAAGCCAATTTCACCTGATTCCGCCGTTGATACTCCGTCAACAAGACATCGTAAGGCTGACTTCTGCCGGTGACCGCTCTTTTAGCCCCCATTGAGTGCGTCTTGCATGTCAGCGACCTTGCACACATACCTCCACCTTCTAACGGTACACCACATTGCTTGTCTACGTCTACGGGGTCTTTGGGTTTGGCAGGTTTGGCTGTTTTCTTGGTTGCCTTTGTCTTGGTCTTGACAGTAACTGGCTTAGGACCCTTTTTTTTCTTTTCGGGCTTCTCTATCCTTTGGATCCCATTAGCCTTGTCCTCTAACGCTCTCTGCTCCTGTAATGCCAACTTCTTGCGCATATACTTGCTCAATTTTGGCGAGCCATTAGAGGACTCTTCACCTTTACGTGGTCGCCCCATGTGATCCTCATTGACAGTACGCGGGTATAAACGTTTAGAGCAGTGAGTCTGCCGCAATCAGTAAGAGAAACGTGAGAAACTGTTTCGTGAAATGATGCCTGTTTAGTTTGAGGGAATCCTAAAGATGACGCGAGTTACCTTGGAGATGTTCACTTGTTCTGACTAAAATATCAAGTTTATATTGCTATATCATCAGACTGTAGTAAGTAAATCGGGGAAGTATGCATAACAATGACAGATCTTGACCCTTGATCTATTTCATGTCTGGAGTAGGCTTGACCCCAAGATGCTCCTCTATACGAAAAAGCTCATTGATTATAGCACATATACTTAACAGTTCTAGGAAGTTTCTACGCCTGTACATCACGCTTCAAATGAGTGTTCTGCCCTGAGCTTTATCATACACTCACGTGATTTTGCACATTGTAGTACTGTTTACTTTTGGTGCCACAAGCGTAGCTTCGCAGGGCTTTTTTCGCAAAAGGTTAAGTAAAGGTCTCAGAGCTTCTCTTATTAGCTACAACTGCCTATATCTAAAAGTCAGAACTCTTACGTCTGTATAAAAGCTCTACGGCGGGTCCCAGGACAGCAAGGGACCAGCACAAAGCCAAATCAGCTTAAACTAAGCTTTATGCCTTTACCAGAGCTTACGTGACGTTCTCGCAGCTGGTCAAGCAGTGTTTGACACATACTGTCACAAACATAGGGCACGAGGTCTGGGAGTTTGCTGAGCTTGATAACATCTTGGGAAAGTTTTGCGATCTCAGAGGCGGAATACTAGCTCTCTTATTTTATATTTTCTCTTATATAATTTAACAACTTCTCCACAGCCAATCAATTTGTTATCCTAAGTTAACACTTTTAACGTATTCAATATTAAAGCAACGTCTACAATGTCCGCAATTGTACTCAGAACAAACACTATTCGACAAGCTTTGTCTACCAGGATGGCTCTTGGAGTCAGATTCTACTCTGCTGGTGACACCGGTGCACCCCGTGCCAACCCAGATTCTTTCAACGTACGCTATTACTTGAGAGTTGCTGCATCCTAATGAACAGGGTTTTAGAGAATATGAGAATTGAAATACTAACGGACTGTATTTTTAGAAACGTGAGAAAGCTAATGAGGACTACTACGTCCGTCAGCTTGAGCAGGAAAAATTGAAAGCTTTGAGAGCCGAAATGTATGTGAATATCTGATTTCATCTTCTGCAAAAAAAAACCCTTTAGATTTTTTTTTTAGTCTAACAAAATTCAAGTGCCAAGAAGGAAGCTGAGGTTAAGCAGCTCAAGGACCACGTTGAGTCCATCACCAGCAAGACCACTGCCTAAGTTCTGAAATTCTTATGTGTGAATAATATCTAGTTTACATATTCGATTTTCTCTAAGTAAAATATGCAAAGTAAAAAGTTACTTTCCTACCTCCTTTTTGACTCTTGATTTCTCAATCATCTATTTCCATTTCGGCGTCGTCTGTGCTGGCGACCAAGCTTTCAACGGAGATGTTAGCTGGTCGAACTTCTTGTATACTGACACCCAGGCTTTTGTCCTTTGGATTGATGTTGAGCAAGCTCTCGATATTCGAATTTCGTAGCTGATACTTGCTATGTACCCACGAAGGTCTTGCAACCCTACTGCCTCCGGTCAGCCTGATAGCTTCAGGAAAACCGGAGTTGGACTTGTGCCCAGGAAGTAAAACAATGGTAGCCATTTCTCTGCTGACGGCAACTGGTTGCGGTTTAGGCTTGATTTGGTCATTTTTGTCCGGTAAGAAACTTGAGATTTCCACAGGATGAGGTAAGAGAATATGATGCTGAACCAGCTCTTGCAAACCGAGCTTACATAAATTAAGATCTTGAGCATTGTCCGCAATGTGTGACAACTTGAATGGGTATACAGATGTTTTGTCAGATATTTGTCCCAAAAGTCTTTTAGAAGCTGCTATTTTGAGACCGTATGAAACGGAGTAGTCTCTTGAGTAAATTGCTGGTTTAGGAGGGAGACCATTAAATCCTTTGAAATCAACCTTGCTCAGATTTCCCTTGTCCCCATTTGTGCTTGCCATTTGGATATCCACAACCCAAACTTCTTCAGAGTCCACTGTAATCTCGTCCTCTTCATCAGGGTTATTACTTCCCCAAGTCACACCTTTATAGTCTTTCTCAGTGATACCCTCACTCTGGCCAGCTAAAAACCTCCTGATCCGTCGGACCTTACTTCCAGGGAAAACCGTCACTTTATAAGTTTTGGCGATTTCCTCTACTAACTCACGTATAATTTTTCCAGTAACGACTCCATTAGTCTGAGCCAGCACAGAGCTTTGCTTGCCCATTGAGCTCAAGGATATGCTCAGTAAAGCGCAGACAGCTTCAGTAGAAATGTATGCAGCACAAATAGCGTCTGCCACGGGGCCCTCCAAGGGAGTTTGTGGGATCTCATCTCTGAAAACGATTGTATGCGAAGCAAGAGCTGTGTAGCCATCAATGTGAGTACCCAAAGTAATCTTAAGAACATCTCCGTCTAAAAGGCTTCCTCCCTGGAAGGTGTCCTCGGCTTCGGGACTAACTCCTCCAACAAACTCAGCTTTCTCAATTTGTACCGGGGTAGCAATACCCTTTTCCTTCACATTTTTGCTGTAAGCAGTATTTGTAGCATGCAAGATAAATTTATCACCGAAACGGCATATATCTCCAATAGAGTCTCCGCTGGTTGGAATATTCTGAATCAACTTTGTCACTAGCTGAATTGCAGCCTGAGAAATCTGCCCTGCTAAACGATACTTCTCAACTGTTGACTCAATAAGGTCATTTTTATCTGTGACAAGAACCCTCTGCTCATGAGTGAGCTCTAGCTGCGTGTCCATTGTTGAAGCCAAGAAAAAAAAAGAACTCGTCAAACTAGGACTTGGTAAATTTTTATATAGACAAACCGTTTGATTGATAAATATATTTTCATGCTAAATAATTTTTTTTTTTTTTTTTTTTTCACAGATGCTCGAAAAAAAAATTATCTAATTCCTAGTAGATCGATCTGGTATTTTTTCTTCACAGTGAGAGAGAGAGAGACCTCAGAGCAATTCTTAAAAATAGAGCTAATAAAGGATGTCACAAATGAAAGTTTGATGAATTGGAAAACACAGTAGCATTTTGATACTGAAGTTAAATAGAAAAAAAGACAAAAAAAAATGTCGACAACAGCAGGATTTGAACCTACGCGGGAAAATCCCAAGAGATTTCTAATCTCTCGCCTTAACCAACTCGGCCATGTTGCCATTCGATGACAAAACTCGAGCTCCTCACTTCTTGTACCAGATTTTTCAAAAAACCTTACGTCAGCATGTATGCTACTTTATGTAATGCAATTTTTAAATCACGTGTCAGCTATATTTTTTTTTCGAGTCAAGCCACTATAATCACCGTGATCTAACACAATGTGTGTCTTTTTGGTGCGCGCATCGAAATCGACTATAACGTTAGTTGATTGTTCCAAGAAAACCTTCGAATTAACACCCAACTAGTCCTTTGGTCTATAACCTCATAAGTCTTTGTTTTCCTTGAACAGCCTAACGACAATTATGACTCAGCTGGAGTCTGAAGTAAGTCATTTTATCTGCTTAAGGCTTTGTAATTGAGCCATTTGAGCTAACCAGCGGTGTGTTTTTTTTTTGCTTTCTAGGTTATTTCCGGCGATGCTATCAGCAGTCCTTATCTTGACGAGATTCAGACCAACATCAGGGTCCGTCCGATACCTTGGGAAGGATATGCCAGAGCTAATCTACTAACTGAGGCTGAAGCTTCGTTTATCAAGGTCATTGAAAAACAGTCTTTGGAGAACAAAAAAGCGACTGTAGAGGCAAGTCCTGATAACTACGCATCAATCATCATTGGTCTTTTGGATCGGATTACTCGAGACGACGTGGTGAAGTACTTGCTATCACTTAGCGGAGACTTTGCTGCTGATTGCCCCAAATTCACCGCCTCCGTGCTGAAGGATGGGAAAGCATATGACGTTTTTGCCAAGTTCTTGGATAAGAACGACGAGCAGGTTCATCTTTTAGCATCTAGAGCACTTATCATCCTTCTCAGAGTCAAGCCTGGGCCAAAGGAGATTACTACAAAGCTATTCAGTTATCTTGGATCAAAGCTAATGCTTTCATCAAATATAAATTTGCAGGACATTGCTGTGCAAGGACTGAGCATCTTGTTGGAACCTAAGTGGTATCGAGCATGGTTTTGGGAACTTAAGGAACAAGTTGTTCCTCCTCTTGTCAAACTGGTTGCAAAGAAGTACGCTCCCTCAAGTAACTCTTCGTCCGTCTCTTTGAACACTCAATCTCAAGCATCTGCGTCGTCTATCAGTGGTAGTGGTTCTGGTAGTACAGCTGTGCAGTTCCAATACCATACTCTGTTAATATTCTGGCTCATTTCGTTTGAAAAGCCTTGTGCCTCTCAGATGATCACACACTACTCTATTGTTCCCGTTCTGCTTGACATCAGCAAGAACTCAGTCAAGGAGAAAATTGTGCGTGTGTCCATTGCAATTCTGGTCAACCTGGTTAAGCTTGCACCTAAGGCTTGCATTGCTGCTCTCTTGAATAACTCGGCATCTCAGCTTCTCAAGACTTTGTCAGACCGTAAATGGACTGATGAGGAGCTTATTTCCGATTTACAGAACTTGAATGAGATCCTTCAGGGTGCTTTTGACTCTATGACTACCTTTGATGAGTACAACTCTGAGATTGTTAGTAAGAAGCTGGAGTGGTCACCTGCCCACAGGAATGCCACATTTTGGAAAGAGAACATTGGAAGATTCAAAGAGTCCGGATGGAAGGTCACCAAGGAAGTGGCAAACATTGTCAAGACCTCGAATGATAATACTACTTTGGCCGTCGCCTGTAACGACATTACCTGGATTATTAACGAGCTTCCAGAGTCAACAAGATTATTTGAGAAACTTGGCACCAAACTGAAGATCATGCAACTCATGAACTCAAGCGATCCGGATATAAGATATGAGGCTCTGAAAGCAACTCAAGCTTTTATTTCTCATTCATTTAATTAAGAGCCAATTAGCTTCAGTTTTTGTTGTTTTTTTTTTTGGACTTTTTTTTTCGACTTTTCGTTCTATTTTAGGATATAAAAACCACTAGAATGTATAATCATGTTATTGTTTTTCTATAATAAACTCGGATACTGATCAAGACCTTTAGGTTGCTGTGGTTTTTGTGGGGACAAGGATGTCGGGGAGGTGGGTTTTAGTGGAGTAGCTCCAAAGTTCCACGCCTTGCCAGGATTTGTGTTGTGAGCAGTATTCGGCGTAAGTGTAATACCCGCAAAGGAGTCTATGCCAGTCAGGTTACTGCTCGTGGTGGTCGAGCCCGTTTTGGTCTGCTGCTGGGTGTTCCCCGATGGTGAATAACCACTAGGCTTTGGAAGTAGAGGTGGAATGCTTGACGTTTTTGTTGAACTAGCAGCATTGCTCCAATCAATGCTTCCGGCTTGCACTTGAGGTTTAATAGTTGTTGATAAATAATTATTGTTTTTGTTGGTAGTGTTCTTGTTGCTTGCAGCTCCCCAGTCAAGCACTGTTTTGTTCGACAAGCCGTTCAGAGTGTTGTTGGGTGCGAGAGTTCCTCCACTCGATGGTTTCAATGGTTGGAATGAAGAAACTACAGGTGAAGCACTGGATGGCGTAAGCTTCATTGGCTTGCTTGTAGATGTTTGGAACGGATTAGCTTGAGATTGAGGTGGGGGACTTGTATTCCCATTTCCCATGATCAAAGAATCAAAATCTACCGCGGCATTGTTCAAGCTCTCTGGCTCCCGTTTGCCAGTGGACAAGTCTGACCTCATATTATTCGAATGCTTGTTAGGGCCCATCGGAGAGAGCTTTTTGGATTTCTCTGTTTCCACGCGGTCGAGTATCTCCCGAACACGCTGCATCAAAGTTTGAAACTGCTCCAGGTAAAGCGAGGACTCTGTACTTAGCGTAAGCACTTGCGGAACAATCACAGTACATAGCACATCCACGTCAACTGTATTAGTAACAGCGGTGTAAACTTCTAATGCGGTCATAATAATCTCCGGCTCACGGGTTTTCATTTTGCTCAAAATAGGCAATAGCTTTTCGGTAATTGTGAACTTGTCTAGATCATGGCTGATTAGAGCACTAAAAGATTTCAGGCACTCAAGCTTGACTGCCATGCTATTGGTTTTTCCGAAAGTTTCAGCAACACTGGGGAAGATATCGTTTTTTATTGCAATGAAGTCTAGCTTATCACAGATTTCCGAGGTTTGTTTAAGCACCTCCTTCTGCTTTTCCGGGTCCCCGTTAACAATCATGTCCGTCAAAATAGGTAAAATGTGTTTCTTAAATTCTTCTTGTGATAATCTTGAGAGAAACACCGAAAGGAAATCTAGTATAGCTTGTTGACAGCCTACTTCTTCCTTCACCTTTCGAAGGGCAGGTAAAATGCGATCAGAAAAGCCGAGCTGGCTCATTCCACTACCAATTGTCAAGATATTCTTCAGCAACAGATACGTTACCGTTTCATCCTTGCCTAGTTCCTCCATGACAGATTGAAGAATCTTCCGTTGTGCTATAGATTTAGGAAATTGAGGAAGAAGGTCGTAAAGCCCCTGAAGGAAAACCTTCTTCTCTGATGCAAGCTTTCCAGGAAACTCATCCAAGAAATTGATTGTCCTAACTAGTGGATTATCAAAGAACTCAGATTGTTTCAATGTTTCCAGATTCATTCTGTCCATGGGTTGCCTTATCAGCAACCGGGGTATAACGCTCTTGAGATATGAAGGTATCGAGTTACCCCGCATTGCTCTGTTCAACGAACCATCAATTTCCTCGCGGTATGTGGAAGCGTTATTGTTAGTAGTCAAAGGAGGCTCTGAGTTATAGATGTTTAGTATCAAACAACCTAGCGAGAATGTGTCATTGCTCGGGTCAAGCTTATGGTCCAAAACCAGCTCTGGAGATGCGTAGTCCAAATTTATCTGTAAAAGTGCTGATACTCTAGGGTCAAACTGAGGAATAAAGTAGTCTTTACCACCATCGGTCTGGTAATTCTCAATAAATCCTAGCCCAGAAATTTTCCAGTCTCCCTTGGAGTCTATCAAAATAGTACTTGGGGTGATGTTCAAATGTACAAACCCAGCATTGTTATGCAAAAATAGCAGTCCCTCTGTGACTTGTAAAAGACCCCTCTGTATAGTCAGCTCATCCAACTCACCGCCAGCATCCGTGTTCCTGCCTCGACCAGTTAACAGTGTCTGTAAACAAGCACTTAGCGGCTCCGTGACAAATGTGATGGAACCTTTAGTTTCTTCCAAGGGCTCAATAAGTTTCACTATTGCTGGGTGACGAATCTTGGCTAAATTGGCGACTTCCCTTCGTAGTCTGTCATATACTTCTTGCAATGCATCCTTTTTAATACCTGACTGAGAGGCAAATGCCGCTATCTCCTTTTTATTGAACACGAATACAGAGACTGCTTCCCCTGTTGTCTTCCTCTTCCCGCTGAAAACAGACCATGGCTCAGCTTGAAATGACGGCTTTTGAGAAACTGTATACTTGGAATATATACCGCTAGTGACTAAGACCAAAAATGAAGAAAAAGAAAATCCAGCTGTTAGAAAGACTATGAAAAAAGTTGAAATCAAAGGGCAACTTACAGGATTTGAACGCGCTCGCAAACATCACAAACTATGTTCTCTGCGGTGGTTCAATACGCTGCTTGTCGGCAATAATCAGCCTGTATCTCTTCGCCTTTTGTGAATTAGTCTGATATTCCGGTGTTAGTATTGCATATTCAAACTTACAACGTTGCCGAACGATCAAACATAAAACAACGAAATAATTAGCTTTGAGAAGTAGAACTCAATGTCAACATTGAGTAACACAAAAAATGCTCTAAAACATGTCTTTTTGCAACTGGATTGTCGATATCATGTAACTAGCTATATGCCAAATAGATCAAGTGCTTCTTTTACTCCAGGGGCCTCAGAGTTCCCATGGGTTCAGATATCAATACATTTTGAAGCAGAAATGACAGCTCTTTACAGCATCTCTGATAAGCCAAAACTCAGTGTGCCGGCTGGTTTAAATCAATGAAAGTTTTCAATTATAAGTTACTTATACTTTTCTAAGGACTAGAAGCGAATCTACTCGTCGTCCTCAGTCTCGATGGGTCCCTTAGAAGGAGACTGCACTTGGTTGTAGCCAGAGAAAGGATTTGCGTTTCTCTCCTTGAGAATCTCGTTACTGGCCTCTTGCCATTCCTTGGACATAGTGCGAGGTAAGCTTGGAGTGAAAAGCTTGATGGTGCCGAATAGAGCCAAGGCAGTAGCAATAGTTGCAGCAATTCCGAGAACTATCTTCTTGACTGAACCTGGTGGGTGCACTGGCTTTCTGGGTCCCCAAGATCCGTAAGAAATGTACCACGATGCTCTCTTCTCAGTAGGGGAAAGAGCAGCCCAGCTCTCCTTCTGTCTCTCTGCGAGCTGAGAAACAATATCTGATCGCTCCTCGGCGCTCATAGTCTCCCAACGAGTATCAAGTCCTTTAAGAGTAGGGTTGGAGATAGCTCTGGTGGCTAAACCTCTGGTAAGCATTGCCCGGGGAAGTCCCGTAGCTCTGAAACTTCTGCTCAACATCTTTTGACCTATAAAAACCAAAAAGTTAGTTTTGACTGCTCCAATATAAAGAAAATTCCAGACACTCTGCTTGATGGCATCAATCACCTCAAACTCATTTTTCTTGCTTGTTCACGTAGTTCACGTAGAGACAGAGTGAAATTTGAGAGTAAAGTGAGATAGGAGTACCAAAAACAAGCTGAGTGCGAAACAAAAAGCTCACACCACTGAATGCCGCAGTGATGCAAAACACAACATGTCTTTTAGAGCAATCTTCAACTCCTAAAGTGACATACCTTTATATATATTTCCTTGCTGGTTTTAAACAGAAATAAGTCTGATATCGACGTCTGAATAAAGTGTGAAGGGGATAAACGGAGGTCAAAATTGAAGAACAACCTTTTTTTTTTCTTTCTCGTGGAACAGCCAATCATCGACAGGTCAAACACCCAAAAATTAATGAGAGCGTCGATTATTCGCATCTTTTATTTGATTTGCACACTAAGCCCAGAATAAACCACACCATTATTTGATATATTGATCTCAAAGTTCACAATGAGATACCAGACATAAATAAGGATTCTCTCGAATTTGAGCACAGGCAGACTAATAGTAGAAGACCGGACCCTTTCTATGTCTCGGGTTAAAGTGATACATCTGTGATATACCTGCTTCTGCCACAATAATGATACCCAGCCACTTATGCTGGCTCAGTAGCAGTGCTACTGCAGCGATTGGCAGCAGTGTGGGGTTCTTCCAATAACAGTACCACAGAACCAACAAGTAAGATATTCCTATACCCATTAACTGGCTGAGCATGCGGCTAATCCTCGTCAAAGGCACCACTGTTGCAGATATGTCTGTGAGCGAAGACAAAATTGAGTTGAATGTGTCATGGATTGCAGTTTGTTGATCTTGGATTTCGTCGTTCATTTGACCTGTTCTTGCTAGGGCTAACTGGAAACCTGTGAAAGAGGTGTCAATGGCGTCTGCTGCAGTGTCAACATTATTTTTCAGCTCTCGGATTTCGCTCTTAGTCATGCTCAGTCCTTCATGAACGTGCTGCACAGAGTGAGCAGCATTCCGTGCGTTCAGCTGTATGTCAATGACATCATTGCGTAGGACACTCAAGGAGCTCTCAAAATTTGAGATCTCTGCTTGTGCACTTCTTGCTGATGCATGCACCAAGTCTAGCCAAGATTCCACTTGAGTTGACAGATGCTCCACAAATAGTCTACTTTCCTCAAGTCTGGTTTTATGCTCTGCCTCGAACTTTGACAAATACCCTTCTGTATATTCGAGGTTCGAGCTAACTTCTTGGTATGCCTTGTCTTGTTTAGCCACCAGGCGGTCATGTTTTGCTTCTAGCTCGCTCATCAGCGAGGCAAGCGATGACACCAAGCGGCCCTGCATCTTGGTGACAGTTTTTTGAAGATTCAGCATTTTCTCTGAGAAATGCCGTTTCTCGTACTGAGCACAGATTATATTTACTGAGTGATAGTTTTCAGTGAATGTAGTCCACCATTGCGGCTCCGAGACTAGCTGAGATGTGCATGCCTGGTTCAATTGAGAACCTTCTGTGTCACAAATCTCTGGATATGCCACTTGAGCTGCTTGAAGCTCGCAAACTGCCAGCTTGATTGCTACATGCACATGCTCCTCGGAAGTCATGTTTGACGTTTCGCAGCTCGGCAATAAATGCTCAATGGCTCTCAGCGCGCAGTCGTCTCGCCTTGGTTGTTGTAGCTCGCTTAGTACCAGCATGCTTTGGTCTTGTTCCCGGAAGTACTCTTCTAGTTTAGTCTCAGTACTTGGTCCAGTGTTTTGGCCATGGTTTAATGGTATTAAAAATGTAGTTATACATGCTGCCATGATATTCAAATGCTTTCTTCTCATTACACTGTAGATGTGATGAAGCAATGGTTTATATCTGCAGCTTGAAGCTTTGCGATGCGCTTGTTAATCACGTTTCATAGTATACTTAAGTTCTGTGTACGCGTACGGCAGTACCTTAGCGTTGACTCCGTCGATCATCTTTGAAGCATATCAATCGAGTACTCAAGCTCACAGGGCCGGCCGGCCCAAATTAATTATATAATAAAGCGCAAACGGCAAGATTGATACTTATAAGAGCTAAGCTTGCTGAGTATGCATGGATGAGCAAACAGAAGAGAGGACGCAAGAAGGAAGCTGCCACAAGTAGCCGAGCCGTCGAAGGTATTCCTATAGGATACCTGGAGCTTCTGCGAGAGTTCAAGGCCAATGGACAATCTAGTTCTTTGAGCCCGAGTGGCAAACGAAAGCGACCGCCGTCGTTTGATAGACAAGAAGACCTGCCACAAAGCATAGAAAGGACGGAAGGGAATTCTGAGCAGGGAGCTGCAAGCGATTATTCAGAGAACTCCAGCTCAGAGGAGTTTTCAGAGGACGAGGAAACGTGGGAGGATGTCGAAATCAACCCAGACGAGGCAGTAGGCGGAGCCTCTGACCACGAACCTCCTGGTGAATTGACGATTCAATTGGGTCCCAAGAAGCAGGAAAAGAAACCCAAGAGAACTGTGAACAGAATTTCAAAGGAAGAGCGCGCCAAAAGAATTGTAATTCACAAAATGCATCTTTTGTGCTTACTCCACCACGTCTGGATTAGGAATCGCTGGTGCAATAACCCGCGGATCACTCAGGTATACTGTCATATTTTACCAAATAGCATTATTCAAGAGCTTTTTCCTCCGGCTCATTTGTCAGATACATTGAAAACAAGGAAGTTCCTCGACGGACTTCGACATGCGCTAAATGTATGGGGCGATAGGTTCAGAATTACAGAGGGCGGGATATATTGTATACCCTGGAATCGCATTTTGGATAAAACGAGAGTACTAGATACTTCAATGAGCATGAAGAAGTTTACAAGGCTTTTATTGAAGTTCAGAGGATCACGAGATGTGGCAGCTTTAGGGTTTGCTGCGTTGTTGCGCTCCGTTGGTGTTGAAACTCGAGTGGTGTGCTCCTTGCAACCACTTGACTTTACTTCCAATGTGTCATCAGAAACTTTAGAGCCCTCGAAATGTACTCCCATAAAACCAAGCCCGTTACCCATTTACTGGATAGAAGCTTGGGACCGTGCGGGTAAAAACTGGATCACGGTTGATCCAATTGTCACAAAGACTGTAGATATTATCCGGCGTAGATCGCGACTGGAACCATTGCCCTCAGACGCAAGTAACATATTGCGATATGTTATAGCTTTTGGGCGGTCTGGAACTGCAAGGGACGTCACTCGGAGATATGCCTCTCAATACAACACCAAAACAAGAAGGAAACGAATCACCTCTGTCGACGATGGAGCTCAATGGTGGAATAGAGTTATGAACATTTATGACAAGGCGCCAGATAAGCTACTACCACGAGATAAACTTGAACTTGAAAGCTTAGACCAAAAAGAGCAGAATGAAGAGCTGCCCACAAACATTCAGGATTTGAAACACCACCCTTCATTGGTGTTGAAACAGGACCTGAGGAGAGACGAGATACTTACAAAAGAAGAGCCATGTGGCTCTCTCACAATAAAAGGGAAACCACCTGTCCCAATATACCCTAGGAAAGATGTTAAAAAAGTTAAATCAGCAAGAAACTGGTACAAGCTGGGCCGTGTGATAAAACCGGGACAGCAGGCTGCGAAGCATGCAGTCAAGAGGAAACGAAAGGCAAGAAGGCTTTCAAGCAGCGGCGACGAAGAAGAGGAAGACAACACTGCATTATATCTCGAGGAGCAAACCGAACTGTATGTTCCAAGTCCTGTGGTTGACGGAATTATTCCTAAAAACGCCTTTGATAACATTGATATATACACTCCCTCAATGATACCACAAGGCGCAGTACACCTGAATCGCGAGGGGATAAAAATTGCTGCGAGACTCATTGAAGTGGACTATGCTGACGCCGTTGTTGGCTTTAGTTTCAACAAACGGCAAGTCACTCCTAAGATTTCCGGGATTGTAGTTGCTAAAGAGTACGAAGAGGCGGTCAACGAAGTTTATGAAAATTTGCTAGAAGAAGAAGCCGAGCAAAAGAGATTAGAGATGATAGAAATGGCACTCGCCAAGTGGAGACGCTATGCTGTGCACCTCCGCATAATGGAAAGGCTCAATAGAATGCACGGCGAAGTGACCAACGAAGAAACGGTCAGCGACGAACCGGCCAACGATGCTGAGCAAAATGGGAGGGAAAGAACTCCCGAATCATCTTCAGGTGCTAATAATTCACCTCCACACAGTGCAACTAGAAGTCTAGATGGTTATATGAACGTCATCACAGTGTCTTCTAGCGATGATGACTTGGCAGGAGGGTTTTTGGCTTCACTTCATCTACCTTCTGAAGGCAGAGATGCTGAGACGGTCTATATAGACGACGATGATGCACAAGCCATTGTTGAAGACAAAAAGCCTCAGCAAAAATCATTAACACCGTCGCGACATGAGTTTGCATCGGAAGATGGAGAAGATGAAGAGATGGGCGGGTTTATGGCAGATTCCATGAGTGAATCTGAACTGTATGACCAAATGTAAAATATAATGCAAGTTTTCATGATATTATTCTTTCTAATTTTATTTATGCAAATACTTCTCAGAGCCTCATCTTTTTCTTCTTTTGTTTTTCTCGAGCTCTGCGCTCAAGTTCTCGCTCCTCCATTTCATCTTCCAATCTGGCCTGGCGCGAGCTTCTATTTTCTTCCTCCAAGACCTGAGCACCTGAAGCCTCCATATCGTCACTATCTTCTTCGTCATCACGAATGTAATCTGTATATTTCTTCCCACCTCTGCTGAACAGTTTCCAGATTTCCTCTCTATCGTAGTCATTGCTTTGAGCCTCACCCTCTTCCTCGTCATCTACAATGAAATCATCCATATCACTGTCATCATCATAGTCTGCGTTCTTTCGTTTCAAGAGCTCCCTCTTACGTCGCTGCCTTTCCAATAGCTGGGGCATAGGCTTGCCAACCGGATTATCCCTAGTTGAGCCGAGACCATTTGACCGTGTGGGCCGTGATTCATGCGATTTCTCCGGTTTTATTACTTTTGACTTATGTGAAGGTGCTTCAAAAGGTTGAGCTCTATCCCGCCTTCTAGCTTCTGAGCTATTTATTGGAGGCAACCCTTTCTTGTCAGTTTGACTTGGACTGTCGCTTCTGTTCCTCTCCCTTGGTGGTATTGGTGTCTTTTTCCCCGTCATTTTAACAGTCATTTTCAGTTTTTCTGTATCAACATTATCAGCTTGTTTCATTATTTCTGAGAAGGTCAACTTCTTTTTCGGAGCTCTCCTGTTTTCTTGACGAGTTAGTTGTTCGTTGACAAGACGCATCCCCGTTTGAGACTTCAAAATAGATGATCCAGGTTTCGATGCAGGGGCCTTTTTACGAGGAGTCGAGACGGGTTTCTTGGATTTCTGGGGTATGTTATTATTGGACTTGGCCTGTTCGGCCAGTCGTGCAGCTTTGAGGCGAGAAACTCTTTTCTCTTGCTCACGTCTCTCAGCCTCCGATAGCCTAGAAGTGAAGTTGCTGCTGGTGTCTTCCTTGATGGCCCGTCCATTTCCCGTCGTTGTGGGTTTCCTAATTGAAGTATTCAAGCCTGAGCTCCCACTCGTTTGGCTCCCTATCACTTTAGTGTTCAATAAATTTGGAGAAGACCCATCCGAGGATGGCTGGCCGCTAGCCATGGCCAGCATCCGAGAAAAACTCATTTTCAATGCAAACGGGACAAACTCCAAAGCTTGCCTCTGAGAGTTGCGCAAAAGCCCGCTCTGCTGATACTGGAGTTGAAGAACAGCTTTGTTGTTTTGAATGTATATACACAAAGTGAATTAATTAAGAGAAAAATCTAATCTCGAAAAATCCGTGTTCCGACTTTGCTAGGCACCTAGTATAGTTTTGATGCACCATGAAATTGTGAGTTTTACGTAATCACACAAATTACCATATGATACCTGCGTCGCAGATATAACATCTTCGCATAACTTCCACAAGCTCTTCATTCCCTTGTTTGCTCTTTCATAGGATGTGCTTCAAATGAGACTGTTTAGTTCTATTGCCGAGTCATGATACGGTATCAATTGTTGTTGCAAAAAAAAAAGGGAAAAAAAAGGGCTGGTCAGAGGCAAGTTTTCATTGAGTTATGCTGTAAATTTAGAATGAAGCAGCGAGCTAAGGATGCATAGATCTTCAGTTATGCTGAGACATGACTTGAGCTTCTCCTCCAACTTTTGAACCTCACCCCGAGCCATATTCAAAGTATTGCACTGTAAATTAAAAGATAGTAAGCCGTTATCTTCAGGTATAATGCAGGCTTGAAACCCATCAACAACAAGAATTATCGAAGGACCATCTCCGTTGTCCCTCAAGCTCACTGCAACATGGTTATACTGTGATTTAGGGATGTCTTTCTCAACATTATCATATTCAGCAATTGCGTCTGCAAATGAAATACTGTCGTCCAATTCTATTGTGGGAACTTGTTGTTCTGACTCATTGACTAGGTCGGTAACATCTTCAGACCAACTTGACTCAATCAAGCTCCCCAGAAGTACCGATAACAGATTGTACTTTCGTAACTTTCTCAAATGCTCTTGTATTTCTTTAGGATGTGACAATGGTATCTCCTCCACAGACACAAATACGTCCGGTGCAACATTACCATACCAGATACGTAATTCGTCATTTTTCTGCTTTGGCCGATGTAAAGTTCTTGATAAGGCGGCTTTGGCTGCGTTGAGTTTCTCTAAGACCTTTAATTTGGTAGGGTCAAGATGATAATTTGCGTCAACTGATTTTGCATAGCTCAAAGGAACGATAACCGCAGGAATCAGCTTCAATACTAGCTCAGCATTAACATCCTCTGAAAACGGCGGATCTGTCCATGTTGGAGATTCTTTCTGGTTGGAAACCCATTCCTTAGAATAACGTAAAGCATAGTTTGAAGACGAAATAAATTCACTTTTGGCTATTGCCCGTATTTCGATCTTTGCATAATAGTCTTGCTTATTTGCCAGACCGGCCACGCTCATTCTTTCTTGCCAGTAAAGATATCCCGGACCAATTGTTCCTGGTGGACTCCATACCAGTTTGCCATGGAGTGAAGTGATTTCGTCACATAAGGAATCTGTCAAGGGACTCTTTTGCGTCAGATTGAGTGCATGTGCTATTTCGTCTAAAGCAGCAAAGCAGTCAACTGAAGCAGTAGACAAAGAATCTAACTTGGATAAATACTGAATGATTGTGTAAAATGAATCAAGCGTGTTTTGCTTCAATGACTCCGAGATGGCACTTTCTGTTGATGCATTGGCTAAGGAAAAGTTACTCTCGCTAGGCTCCAGCGCGCTAGCCAAAGAAATCTTCACGTTTCCAACAGTCCCCGCAGGTGATTCAGAGGTATCCAAATCTATATCAATTAATATAATTTTGCCTCCAATGGATATCCTCTTACCATTGGGTATTTTGTCTTCGAATACTTCAAATTTGCAGCGTTTTGCTACTGCCCTGATACCCTCCTCATTGACCCGGCCAGGAACCTCTTTAAGCTGCTCAACCATACCTTGAAGTATTAAATTGTACTCATCGTCAAGAGTTGGCCTATATTGTGACATTATCAGGCACTCGGTATTTTTTTTCACGCGAGGGTTTTTATTCACTAACTAGTTAGGAAAGCTTGAAATTACAGATTTTCAAAAATCTAGATAAATCTGATCGCGACCATCATCATCTAGCTTCTCGAGTATTAACGTCTTAACTACAGCCCATTAATTCCATCTTCATAATCAGAAAGATCATAGTACTCGGAGTATTTCTGTAGTAGCTCACGAAGTTCCTGCCTCTCACGCTGAAGAGGCTCCGAAAGTTTGTCGTAAGTGTCTTCGAAGAGGTACCTTAAGGCAGGCTTTTGGATTTTTTCCGCCTGAGAGAACGCAGACATGACTGTTGCTTTGATTTGTTTTCTTGCCTCTTCTTCTTCCTTGGCAGACCACCATCCACGCGACTCAAGCCATTTTCGCATTCTAGATATAGGGTTATCGAATTTTTGCCAGTCTAGCTAGTTAGAGTGTGCTTGAATTTGTTTTCCTCTAAATTTCGACCTTACCTTCCACTTCTCTTTTAGAACGATAAGAAAACGAGTCATCACTGGTGGAATGGTGCGATACTCTGTAAGACATGGCTTCAATCAAAACTGGCTTTTGCTCTTCAATGACCAATTTTCTTGCCATGAGTGTTGCTCTGTGGACCGCCAGTATCTAGAATGTTAGTGCTTGATCTTTCTCCTACTACTAAGTTCTAACTTACATCATTCCCGTCGACTCGAATGGTGTCTATTCCGTATCCCATGCCTCTACTGACAATTCCGTCGCCTTTGTATTGCTCGAGAGTGGGCGTGCTTATAGCGTATCCGTTGTTCCTACAAAAGTAGATAACCGGTGACCCCCTGGTAGCAGCAATGTTTAGTGCGGCATGGAAGTCTCCCTCCGAAGCAGCACCTTCGCCAAAATAACACATGACACAGTTTTTAGCTCCCTGAAGCTTGAGTGCATAAGCTGCTCCTGCTGCATGAGGTAGCTGAGTTCCCAAGGGAGAAGATATTGGGTGAATATTCAATCTTCTGGACTGATGATGTACTGGCATGTTCCTACCACTTCCCTCATCGTTTTTGTTCGAAAAGCACTGCGCCATGAGCTCTTCAACTGTCATACCTAGTTGCAAAAGTCCGCCGCCCTCACGATATTGAGCAAATACCACATCGTCCTTTGCAAGAGCAGCGGCACTGCCAATGGTGGCGCCCTCTTCCCCAGCACTTACCATATAAAAACTCAGTCTGCCTTGTCTTTGAGATTCATACATTATAGAGTCAATAATGTTAATAGTAAGCATGTTCTTGTACATTTTGAGTAGCTCATCTCTTGTTAAGGGTACTTCATATTCTTTATCCAAAATATTGCCATCCAAATCAACCAATCTGTATATCTCCACCGCTGGAATCTCTTTTGGATTGTTGACTCGCAGCTTTTCAGTGAACTTAGTATTAACGGATCCTGGAAAAACAAGTTTCTCCTGAATAACTGCAGGGTTCTGAGATAGTTTTCCTCGCCCAATCATAGCAGTAGTATGGACTCGTCGGACCTGCTTAGGCAAGCAGCGTAAGCCGTAAGTAAAGCGTGAAATGGACATTTCTCAGATACTCGGACTGGCTTTGTGACAATACAAAAGCAAAACACACACTTAACCTTGTTGTTCAATGCTTACAGAAAAGATTTAAAAAGTGGAGATAGTAGTAGTGCAGGTTTCATATTTGTAGCGCTGAAGTAATGCCTTCTCTCCTCGATCTTTTGTGGGGTTTCGAGCGAGGAAAAACTTTCCACCGATAGCCGTCTTTGCAATCAGAACTTAAAGCCTTTGCTCACCTCTTTTTCTCATACTCTCTCATGAAACTTTTTTTTGTCTATTGAAGGGTCAACTCAACCAGCCATTAAGGCTACGCCAGAACGTTCTTAGTTGCTAGCTGCCGGACTCAGGCCGAGGTACTACGCCATATGCTGTCTTAAATTCTGGCTTACGTAAGAAATTGAAGTCATGCTAAACCTGTGCAAAAAAACCCCTATTGCGTTCAGCAGCAGATAAATAAATGCGGCATGGTCAAATTTTTCAGTGCAATGCGATAGAAGCCTGAGATAATCATTTCTTTACGGAAAATGCTTCTCAGGGTCCTCTGGATACGCCCGAGAAGACTTTTCAATCTTGAGCATTCCAATGAGTGAGTACTCGCTTAACTATTCCCCTTTCGGTAGGAATCTCGATCGATAGATTTCTGGCTTATCGTCACTTTTTCTCCCTCTCTTTCTCTCCCTCGTTCAATCTTTTAAAGGGACTAATCTTTCAACCCTCAGATATTTCAACTTGACTTTCCAACTTATAGAGGGTCTTGAGTAATGTCTCATTCAAATAGTCATAACCCAAGTAACGTACTTGATGTTCCGGGAGGACGGGGTTTTGCAAATACCACTCACCGGGACTCCATTGTGAGTGGATCACTTGGCCGTCAGGGAGTTTTGGAGTCTTTGAGAGCTGTCCATGATCGAGCTGCTGGTTTATCGCCAGAACATAGAGCAGAGCACGATTTCATCAATACTGCAGATGCAGCAGAACTAGCTCGTGAAGAGGAAGCTTTGCTTAGAGACAGCCTGGGAGCAGATTCATATAATGCTATATCGTCCCCTTTGCTGGCACCATCGTCATCAGATCTCGCAGAGACCAACCGCGTCTGGAATGAAGCTGTGTCAGAAGGCAAGGTTTCAACGACGGTCTCTAGAGAGTTCAACGTGCTAGTCAAGACTTCAGCACCTCTAATTGTGACATTCTTTCTCCAGTATTCCTTGACAGTAGCTTCAATTGTCTCAGTGGGCCATTTAGGTAAGACTGAACTCGGAGCAGTGTCTCTTGCATCTATGACTGCCAGTATCACTGGATATGCCGTTATTCAGGGTTTGGCTACTTGTTTGGATACACTTTGTTCCCAAGCCTATGGTGCTAAAAACTTGACATTGGTGGGAACTTATTTTCAACAATGTCTTTGCATGATTCTTGTTTGTTTTGTCCCAATTGCAAGTTTTTGGCTGTTTGGAGATCCTGTTATGAAACTCATTCTTCCAGATGAGAGGCTGACAGTTTTGGCAATGGAATATCTTCGAATTATTCTTATCGGAGTCCCGGGTTATGCCTGCTTCGAGTGTGGTAAAAGATTTGTTCAAGCTCAGGGTATTTTCCACGCCAGTACAATCGTGCTCCTGATCACTGCCCCACTAAATGTAGTTTTGAATTATGTTTTAGTTTGGAATGAGACCATTGGATTGGGCTATCATGGCGCTCCTCTTGCAGTAGTTATTTCTGACTACATTATGGCTATTCTTTTACTACTGTACGTGGTGTTTATTGATGGTAAGAAATGCTGGGGTGGGTTTTCCAAGAGCATTTTCCACGGCTGGGGTCCCATGTTCAGACTTGCTGTTCCTGGTGTCATCATGGTTGAGGCCGAATTTTTAGCATTTGAGATTTTGACCTTATCTTCAAGTTATTTTGGAACAACTGCATTAGCTGCGCAATCTATCCTCAGCACTTTGACTACCCTTTCGTATCAAATTCCGTTTGCTGTCTCTATTGCAGCATCTACCCGAATTGCTAACTTTCTGGGAGCTACGCTAGGCACCTCTGCCAAAACTGCAAGCTCAATCGCTCTTGCAGCATCGGTTGTTGTAGCTTTCATCAACGGAAGTGTATTGTTCGCGTTCAGGTTCAAAGTTGGTCATTTTTTCAGCAGTGACCCAGATGTCATTGACGTTGTGGGCAAGGTATTCCCCATATGTGCCCTCATGCAAGTATTTGACGGCACTGGATCGGTTTGTGGAGGCATTTTACGAGGACAGGGAAGACAGTACATTGGTGGATACGTCAATTTGTTCTTTTACTACGCAATTGCACTTCCTCTAAGTTTGGTTCTTGCATTCTGGTTGGACTGGGGCCTTTATGGTCTTTGGGCAGGACTTACTTTAGGGCTTGCTTTCATTGCATCTATCGAAATATACTTCATTTTGACTTCTGACTGGAACAAGATTGTCGAGGAAGTAACTGCTCGTATAACAGGAGATTGAAAAAAAAAATACTAGAGCAAAACGAATAACGGAAGAAAAATATTTAAACCTATATACAATCACTACAAACCATAAAATTTTGATTTTACTATATCATAAGCCTTCGTAGTCCATCTACTTCCCAAGAATCATCATTCTCGGAGTATTTGCAGAGAAGCAAGGCTTGCCCAGTCACAGGACACCTTCCTCCGGTAATTTTATCTCCATTCTTCAGGTAATTAAAAATGCACATGTAACAAAATACGGCGCCCGTTTCAATCGCCGTGGGATTTTCAATTTGACTTTCACAGAGTGGACAGTGCCCATTCAACGAAACAGATTCTAGCACCGGTGGCTTAGAAGGAACAGGTAGATTTTCATCTACAGTACCTCTAGTCTTTTGAACCATTTTCTTGGCCAAGTCACTGGAGTTCCACCATTCCAAAAACTTCAGCAGAAACATTGAAGTGGGGAGTGCATAGCTTAGTCCAGAAAGTGACCAATCTTTCAGTTTATATAACACCTCACCAGATGCTATCAGATTGACAACTTTGTCTGGCGCTGACATGTCTTCGTAGTATTTGTCAAACACAGTGGGAGCTTTCATGCTGTCCCGAGACTCGTTTCTCTCATAGTCGTAGCTAGTGAGACGAGAATAGTGCATACCCAAGAGCCAGTCTGGGAAGCTAGAGCAGCTAGTTTTCGAGAATAAATATAAGACCGAGAATAGCAAAGCAATGATATTGCTTGAAAATGTGAAGATGGGAAACAGCTTCAAGATAGCTTTGTTGAGCTGGAAATTGAGTTTCTGCGTTGCTGTCCCTCGTAAACGGATCTCCTCTTCCTCTGCCTCTAGGCTCCTGAACATGTATTTTGCTTTCAGTGTCTCATACCTTGCTTCCAGTTTGCTTCTGAAGTAGGGTATCAGAGTAATAAATAAGAGTGACGAAATAACCTGCTTCTTGTTGAGTCTCCTGACCTTTTCGTATAACTTTGGCGTAGCAGCTTTTGTACCTAATGCTGGAACATTCAGCGAGCGGACTCGCTTGATACCATAGAATTTCTCTGTGAAACTTGCGTTCCAATATCTCAAATGGTAGTACTGAACACCACCCATTAACAGCAAGTAAAGCTCATCAAATCTATTTGCAACCTTCAGCAGTCTCTGTGGATACCGTTCGGCATAAAAAGCGATAATGTATCGCAATGATGGAGAAAGCAGATCATTTAGTTGATTCGAAGATACCAGTTCAAACAGTGTGGGTATCTCAGGATCCAGCGAGGATGACGTTAATGAGGAATAATAATCCATAGCTAAGCCTAGAGATAAATGCTCTCAAGTATCTAGCTTCACTTTGTCAAAAGCAGCGTAGTTATTATTTTATTGGCACCGTGACAATATCTAACCGGCCGATGAAATTAATATATTGATCAATATTGGTGGGGTCGGCGATAATTCAACCCTCGAGGCTCGGCTATAGAAGATCAAATGAATGAATTTTTATATATAGTTTGGTCCAATTGTTGAAAAAGACCATGTAGCTAAGCTACAATGATAATGCAAAATGAGATTGTATAAGATATTTCGAGCTACCAGTCTGGGTTCATCAGAATAACCTATTTGTCAACCAGAGTGTAACTAGGAAAAGTTTAGCAGAGCAGTATTGCCTCTGGTGAGTACTGCCATCAAAGTTTCATGAAGCACCACTAGCTCTCTTTCATTATCCTTTTGTTCGCGAGACTCACTATGCAGAGTCTCACTGGACTTTTCATTATTTAGTAAGAACGACTGGACCTGAGTCACCAGATTGGGGTCTGCTTCTACAACTCCCTCCTTAACTTGACTCAAATAATCTTTCACAGACTCCAATTTTTGCTTGTAAATGTTAACGGCACTGAATTGACCCAGTATATAATTTGAGAGAGTGTCTGCTCGTTGCTTGCTCGTGTTAAGCGTTGACTGACTTATTGCCTCTCTAACAATATCTGACACTGCGATATGCTCCGCTTCCCCTGCCTCAATTCTTATAGCCAGTTCTGAAAACTCCGAGCTTTGGCCTGTACAAGAAACCTCAAATGCTCTGTAGGGTAGAGAAGATTGTTTATCAGACTTGGCAGATGCATTTTTTGGGTTGAAAAGAAGCACACCACATGATGGCCCTTCGAAAAGCTGCTGGATAGATTGCTGAATTATAAGGGTGGTTTCGTTCAATTCCAATGATAAATTATCAGGAGCTATATGGAACCAGCCCACAAGTTCTTGATTTGGATGCGTAGTCTTGCCTATAATTTTGTTTTTTTGGTTAGAATGCAGACCGGGAAAGCAACCAACAATTAGTATACACACATAAATTCAGCCTGTTCCTGAAGCTATCCAGATTAATCCCAGCACCTCCGGTATTAGTATTCACCTCAAAAGCCGCTTCTACAACCAAGCTCTGGTTTGTTTTTTGACCAAGCAAAGCTCCAATAACTTGATCAGTTAGCAAGGCATAAATAAATTTGTGACTCAACCGAATGAGCAATACAGAAATTAGCATGAGAGTACATACATAATTTGTCCGACGACTGTGACCTATTATAGTAGTCGGATATGTTCAATAACGATAAAGGATGTAAAACAAGTACACCTCCCAACTGCGAAACCACCATTTTGTAAATGGCGTGTGATGTGTTCATGAATAGAATCAAAGTACAGCGATGTCGATATGAGTTTTTTGTGTCTAACACGAAAATGCTGTCCTAACGTGTCCCCCGCAAGAACTTTTCAAGTCGAAACACAGGAAATTAAGTTATTCAAATAAACAGAGAAAAGATTCAGTAATAAAAAAAAAATTCGTATGATCAATTATATACTAAATGCCTAAGGTAGACCAGTCGCCTATCCCGCAGCTTGAAACCAAAGTCATAACAAAATAAATATGAGATATGCGCTCTCAAGCCTGCACCAGAGACTTGTCAAGAATCCAGATATCACCATTAGCTGCTTTGCTAACTTCAATGACGTTAGCAGAAACTTCAGTTTCCCCAGAATTCGTAGAGACGGAAAGAGACTCCCCATTTTTGGAGACTCTTATACTTTGGCCGGCTGCAGTTTCAAAAACAGAGTCACCATCTTTCAAATCAATTTTACCAAGGTACAGGTGGTTAATAACAAAAGATTTCAAATTGCTTCTGATAGCTTTATCGATAGCCTCTTCGTCGCCACCCCTGGGAACAGTTTCAGGAAACTCCCATGGCTTGGCGGCCAAAGCGCTGACAGCGGCATCAGAAGGTGCAAAAACAGTAGAGAACTCATTCTCAGTATCAAGCCTATCTTCAATCATTTTGAAATCTCTGACGTACGCAGCAAAAATAGAAGCCTGAGAGTTGATAGCAAGTTTGGTTCTCAGAAGAGTAGGACCAGTTTGGGGGCTTTCATGGCCGCCTTCCGGGACCTCAACAGCAAGTTCTTGAGATCCAGGGATAACTACATTATCATCCCCCTTTAAAATATCATCCTCTTGAATGTGCAAAATGCCGTCTTCTTTAGAGGACGGCGTTGTTATCTCTCTCTTGGAAATATCCTCTGCTTCTGTATGAACAATTCCTCCAGGTACAACGAAATTGTTAGATGGTATGATTCTGACAGCTAAGGCGGTACCAAAAAGCGCCACGGAACCTGCAAGTGACAAACAAAGCTTCATGTTGTAACTTCGCTCCGCAAAATGAAATAGATAGTAGTTAAAGAAAAATATGACCCGGTTCTCCCAGAATGAATTCAGCTGAAAATGATGAATATACGTTATAGCGCTAGCAAGCTTAAGCTTTTAATTTGTGACGGAGAATTTGAAGATAAAGCATCTTGATTATATAATAAAGTGGAGTCCTGTTGTTCTCCCACCGCTGTCGCTGCCAAGTTGAATCGACGATCTTGTCAACACTATAGTTGTAAAGTAAGCGTCGACAAATGTTTTATCTCTTTTTCCTCCACTGGTAACTTGCTTCAAGGCACGACCTCAAAGTATACGAGATCCCTCTACTTTTATTTTTCATATACCAATTTTCTTTCATGGAAAACTGACAAGGAGAGGAGGATCTTCATTCAAGCTCAAGTGTAAATAGTTGGAGAGGAGCAGAATCATTTATTTTCTTTTCGGCCATTCATTTCTCTGAAATTGGGCTGAGGCAGAACGGCACCAGGAACAGAGCTCAAGAACAAGGGCCAGACTGGATCAAACATATTCAGGAAGTGTGCTTGGTGGAGGTAGGTTTACAATTCTGAGGGTTCCTTTGTGGTTTTGCTAACTTTTTTTTGCAGCTGTTTAATTTATTTTTCAGGGTTTTTGGGGTAGATATATCAATTTTTGTTGATTTGGTGCAACAGGAGAGTATCAGGCTAGGCTGATAATTTTGACGCGAGGGCTTCCCGAACAGAAGCGATTTTTATCAGTTATCTTTATTTGTGGAGCGTTCATCAGAGAAGTATCAATGATTGAACATATACGTCATTAGTCAAGTACTCAAACTCATCACCTCATGAATCGTAAGTGGAACGTGCGGATACCTTTCCAGGAATTTGGCGTAGAGTCACAGTCTCGCTATGGCAGTGGCTCTGTTGATGGTAATAGCGGAGACGTGGACTTCCCTTACAATCTTCAGCAACAGCAACAGCAACAAGAACAGCAGCAGCAAAGACAATACTCAGGCCAGCAGATGAACCCTTTGACAGAAAGTGGGGGCAGTGGCTCTCAAGATATGTTTTTCAATGATAGTGAATCAGGAATTGTCAGGAATCCGACCTGGAATACGAATGATAATAATGAGAGGCAACAGACACAGCGAATTGACCAGCAATTGATAGCGGAGATGATGCCAGATATTGCTCAAGCTGTTCCTGGCGCAGAGCAGCAAATTGGTTTGAACGGCCTTTCGAACCAGCTTAGTGCAAATGATCTTTGGCCAATGTATAATGAGCTGAGTGGTTTGCCAGAGCAACAAGATGCTGCGGAAACAGGGCTCGAAATGGCAGGAAATACTGGTAACAGACCCAAATCAGAGTTTGGTGTCAATTTGGGGTTGAACGGGCAGCCCGAGATGTCCTCTGTACTGAGGAACAATCAGTTTATTCCCAACTTTGAAGGCGAGTCGCAACAGCAGGCCAGGTCTCTATTGCAGCAGCAGCAGCAACAACAACAGCAGCAACAGCAGCAACATCGTACTCAAAACCTTCTGCAGCAACAGCAACAGCTCCAGCATCATCACCAGCAACAGCGGCACCTACGTCAACTACAGCAGCATACCCATCAGCAGCAGCAACAGCAACAGCACACACAAAATCATCCGAGAGAAAATTCTCCTTATACTCTAGCACATCATGGAAATGGGAAAATCGCAGCTCCGGATTACAGCTCAACACAGGACAACAGTAGTAGAAGTGCTAGTAGGACAGGTTTCAGCAATAGTTTTGACAGTTCGAATGGACCATTGATTTCTCAAGTGGAGTCGTTGCTGCCCTTTTCTGACAACAGCTTGTTACCATCCCCGGGAAATATGTCCGGGTCAGATAGCAACGAATTTTCAGCAACCACTCTCGATGGATCATCAAGAATATCAAGCTCTAACCCTGTCAGCTCAAAGCAACAGAGCAGCCTCACAAGCTTACCCAGCAGCAGCTCGATAAAACTGGATCCAGTGTTTGCACGACGGCAAAGGTATCGTATCAACTCCTCAATACCCAAAGAAGTGGGCAGAAAAAAGTACGCGGAAGAATGCATATCAGCGGCCAAAATATCTCAGCTGTCTCCTTTCAGTCTTCACATGAGCGAGTATAATTTGCTGCGTTCGCACATAAGCCATGCTCATGTGACTGCCTATCTGAATATTCGGAACGGAATTTTGAGACTTTGGCAGCTTAACCCTAAGCGTCATGTTAAGATGGAGGAAGCTGCAGGCTGTGCAAGAGATCAAAGGTATTTTGCTCTCGCCGAAGTAGCTTTCGAGTGGCTCACGCGTGGTGGATACATCAATTATGGTTGTCTTGAGTATGCAGGAAACTATCACCAAGACAGCAGAAGAAAATCTAGTAAGGATACAAAGAAGCCTCGTTTGACTATAGTAGTGGTAGGCGCAGGAATTTCTGGTCTGAGTTGTGCTAGACAGCTTGATGGTCTGCTACGGAGGTATCACAGAAAGTTTGATGAGTATGAGGACATCCCCCGGATAGTACTTCTAGAGGGTCGAAGAAGAGTCGGTGGTCGCATTAACTCTGCCACGCTCAAAACTGATAGGAATTGCGCTGTTGACCTTGGTGGACAGATTGTGATGGGATATCAAAATGGAAACCCCATGTCTGTGGTCATTAATAAACAACTGAGATTACCCATCACCGGTGTTAAACCGCCGAGTGAGATCTTTGACTCTGTGGAGAAGCATAAAATTGACAGCAAAACAGAGAGGAAGGGCGATTTGCTATTTTCACATGCTATTGAAAAAGTTGCGAAATTCAAGCACGAGTATTCAGCTGCTATGACTGCCGATGGTGACAAAACTCTTTTAGAAAGCGCGAAGGATCCACCTGTGGTGGGCCATAGTGACGATTATGAAGTTATAGCGAAGCTTGAAGAGTGTGGTGATTTAATCCCCAAGCAAAATCCTGCAGAGGATACTGGGATCATTGAAGGGCATCCTAGTGTAGATCAAATGAAGAAGGAGGTTGAATATCTAGAGCGCATTGGGTTTCATTTGAAAGATGGGGTTGAGCCTCGTCCTTCAATATGTAAAATCACCCCAATGCCTCCCGGTGAGATGTACCCGAGCTTGGGGAAAACTGTTTCCGCCTATATCAAAAATTTAGCAAGGTTTGTTGATCTCTCTCCAGAAGACTTGAGGTTACTCAATTGGCATGTTGCCAATTTGGAGTACAGCAACGGGGTGAACTTTGATGACTTGAGTTTGGGCAGTTGGAATCAGGACGATGGACAACAGTTAAATGGCAGGCATGTTATGATTAACAAGGGCATGTCCACTCTTGTCCACGGTATCTATTCTTATCCCGAGAAGCTGGATATTCGTTTCAAAATGGCCGCTAAGGTCGTTGAGTACGACGAGAATCTTTCTCACATTTACCTTGAGAATGGAGTGAGAATTGAAGCAGACCGAGCAGTGATAACTGTACCCCTGGGTGTGTTGAAAGACCGAGCAATACAGTTCATACCAGATCTTCCTCAATGGAAAGCAGATAGTATTGAGCGAGTTGGTTTTGGCGTGGTCAATAAGGTGTGCCTGATTTTTGACGAAGTATTCTGGAATGAATCTCAGGACATTTTCTGTCTAGCAAATGGACCTGAGGACCAGCAAGTTACTGCTGACGATGCTAGATTTGCAGATATCAGGGGAGAGTTTTTCATGTTTTGGAACTGTACTGCAGTTGTAGGGAAACCGTGTTTGATTGGTATTGTTACTGGAGATTCAGCCAAAACTTTAGCCAATGATACTGACGAGGATATTGTTGATAAGGCCAGGTCTCAGCTGAAAAAGTTGTTCTCAGAGAGCAACGCGAAAGAACCCGTGGAATATTTTGTCAGCAGATGGCAACTTGATCCTTTCACAAGAGGCTCCTACTCATACATGGGATTAGAGGCTACAGGAGCAGATTTTGATGTCCTGGCAAAACCCATTGGGAACTCGCTGTTTTTTGGTGGGGAGGCAACTTGCAGGGACCATCCAGGAACAATGCATGGAGCATACATGTCTGGACTCAGGGCCGCTAGCGAAGTACTGACCAGTCTTATTGGCGAAATTGACATCCCGTACCCTCTAGTGCCCGAGCAAAAGGATTACCTACTGAGCCACAACGATACTCATCCACATCAGCATCACCACCACTTGCATCAACATTTCAACACACATTTAGCCGGACAGCAGCAGGGGGTTTCTTTACAAGGGCCATCTACCTCGTTACCTTCCAGTGGCCACTTTCATCCTCAAGGTTTTGTTAGGGGACCCGGCAACTTGTCTACGCCAATAACACCCCTAGCCTTGGACGAAATTCGTGAAGGGTATGACTCAAACAATGAGTACATGTCCCAAAAACCTCTAAGAAACAGCAATGGACTCAGTAAAGCGAAAGATGTTTCGAGTACTCTGAATAGTAATTCCAGCAATGCCTCGCACGGCAAGCGAAAGTTATTCGAACTGGATGAGATGGAGAATACAGAAGATGACGAAGTTTCCAGGAGGCAATCTGCTGAACAACGGCTCAAGGATCTCAGAGATATGCGGCATGGCAAAGATAGCGAGCGAATGAGGAATGACTTGGTGACTGAGCTTGGCGAACGTCCCCTTAAACCTGAACGTGATTTAACTAACCCGTTCTTGATTTTTCAGCGAGATTTTTGGGACAAGTGTAGGACAATAAGCGATTTGGAAAAGCAAAAGTCCACGAACGACCCCACAATAAAGGCAACTAGAAACGAAGTGCGGAGCGCGCTGGGTAAAATGTGGAGGGAGTGCCCCAACGACCAGAAGGAGCCCTATTTGAAAGAAACACAGGCAAATAAAGCTACTAATACCACCAGACAGGAAGAGTATAAGAAGAAACTTTTACAGTACGAAGCAGACGCAGAATCTTTCAAAAAGCGTTGGACTGCAGAGCATGAAACTCCACCAACCGAGGAAGAAATTGAGCTTGTGAAATATCTGAACCGTGGAAATCGCTCAAAACATAATAATAGATGATGAATTTGCCAGAAGTGTTATAGCAACATATTTAATAGTTACACAAATGAGAATAACTGACTAGTATTTACTCTAGAATTCCATCATCATCATCATCAGCTTCATCTTCGTCTTCTTCTTCTTCTTCTTCACTTGATTCTTCACCATTTTCGTTTCCATCTGAATCGCTACCGGAGTCAGAATAACTAGCAACGTCCGACCATTCCACGTAAAGCTTATCAATACGCCTACCAGATTTGGGAAGACTCAATGGATCAAAAGGGAAATAACTGTCCAGCGTAACAAACTCTTGAGTAGTATTACTCCACAGAATACCACCCCCACTGAAATATGAAGATAGTGAAACGGTGCTTGTACTTCTAGTGAGCTGAGGAAGATGCTTTTTCACAGCTGAGTCAGCTGCAGGAGCAACAGGGGAAGATTCTTTTTTGAAAGATACTAATCTGTTCTGTTCCATGATTGTGAAACAGTAAGCAACACTTTCCTTTTGAGCAATTCTGGCGAACATTGCAATCACTGTCTTTTTGCAATACTTAAGAGGGTTGAACTTTGTAACAAGCATTCTCTGAAATAACTTGTCCAAATCGCACTCCCACTCCGAAGAGGAAGAGGGGGAACTGGCATTTTCCTCTTCGGCAGCATCTTTTCGTAGTAGAGTGTGCCTGAAGCAAAATATATAGAAAATGGCTTGAGCCACAGAATAAAACATCTTGAATCGTCCCATGCTTCCCATGTCAATGTCAACTTCTTGCTCACGTTCAATGATGTATCTATTGAGCCATCCAGCCAAAATGGACACAACAAAGACAATCTGAGGACGACTCAGCCCCTTGGCTCTAGCAACAAAGGATGAGATATACTGCATAGCCTTCTGACGCCTATCAAGCTGTTCTGAAGGTGACAATGCCACCTCAATGAGAGCAGTCAGAAATGCATCCAGCAAATCTGGATGGGAGTGGCAGAGACGGAAATAAATATACTGTACCGATTTGGTACGATGGGTGGGTAAAATAAATATTTTGAAAAGATCCAGGAGAACACTGAATAGCTTGACGGCTTCTCCAGACCTGAGCTCTTGAGAAGTGAATCTCTGTTCGAGTTCATCAAAGATCTGACAAAGAACTGAATCCAGCTTGTTGCGTACAACTTTTATATCAACTTCATCCTCAATTTCGTACTCAGAGAATTCGTCTTCGGATGTGTCGCGAATCTCCTCGTCTTCTTCATCAACTCTGTTGTTGTTGTTGTTGTTGTCATCATCATCATCGTTATCACCGTCGCTGTCATCATCGATATCGTCATCTTCGTCATCTTCATTCTCTCCTTCGTCGTCCTCGTAAAGCTCCAAGTCCAACTGTGTGACTTTTTCGATGATTAATGCCCATGTGGAAGGCTCTAAATCAGTGCAATATTTAGACACCTTCAATAAATTAGAAATGTAGTTTGTCGTTCTCCTTGCAGAATCTGATTTGTGGGGAAAATGATGAGCAAACACACCATGAATGCTGCTTACAGAGGTAGGAACCAGCCTAAAAATTCTTTGTAAAATGGCATGATGAGCTTCGGTATCGCTGTAAGTGAACTGTGCAACGATCTTATTTGCAACCTCCATCCACCACTTTGGAATACCACTAATAAGGACACCAATGAATCTGATAAACGCAGCACAAAGTTCGCTACCCTTGTCTGACCAGTGCAAGGACAGGATGCTTGAGATGAGCGGAGCGCATGACAATGTGTCTAAGTTGCTGATCTCCATAGCAAGACTGTTTAGTACATATGAAAGCTGCAGGGGAGTCATAGCTTCGCTACCAGAAAAATCAGCCGAGGCCTTGATTTTATTGGTGAGATGGTTTATTTTTTCAGCATTTCCTTTCTTCAGCTCTTCCAGGGACTCCTTGATATGGGCCTTGTATGCACTTTCAGAGACAAGTGAGCTGCGACCGCTCAAATTTTCGGTCAGATTGGAAGAATCCCTGCTTTGGAACCTAACAGAGGTTAAAGCTTTCTTTCGTGCAGGCGAATCTGAGTCCTGCTCGCCATCTCCTCCTCCTCCTGAAGTAACAGAAAGCCGCCTTTTTTTCAGTATGGAGACTACTCCAGGCTCCCTTGGCACTGAATTTTCAACAGACAACATCACGCCAGGCATTGAAAGAGTAAGTATTAGTAGTAGTAGTAGTAAAGAAGGGAAGCTTCTCTTCTTGTTCTTTTTCTTTTTACAATGCTCGAAGAAAAAAAAGTTTATAACAGCCAAAAGCAAGAGTTTATCCGGCAAAATGACTTATTTTGCCTCACAGCTTAAGGTATATGTATGAAATACAGCTCTATCAGACCCTCTCAAGGAAATCTTCTAGAGCTTTAAGAAAACTGGTCAATTCTGTTTTATATATGCAGGCAAGAAAAGAACACAAAAAGGGCGAATCTTGCACTATAATAAAGTGAAAATGGCAAAAGCTTTAAGGTGGTACCCCTTTTCTTTCCTTTGATAAAAACCTCAGCAAAGAGAAAACAAAGTTAGCAAACCTCCAGCAAAAACCCACTTCACAGGATCTAAAAGTATAAATAAGTGTCCTGTCAGAAATAACGAAACACGTTGTCGAGAAGAGCCCTTTCCTTAACAGATAGGTCGAATAAAAAAAAAGTTGAAAGAAAAGAGATGAAGGGGAGGTTAAAATTTTTTTTTATATGTAATATATTTCACTTTATAGTTAAATGCCATCTTGCAATAATTACTTTTGCGGCCAAAGTGTGCACGGCTGAGCACTAGCGAGTAGTGTCAATCGAATAGATTACGTAAGTTACTTCTGGGTGACTCTTGAGAGTGAGGTTGAAAGCTTTGTATGTGTAATATAAACGTATCTATACGAATAACCACAAGCTGTGGCATTTTGTGACTAGCCTGAGCATCAGCCACCACCAGCACTTGGAGCTCAACGCGAGAATGATAAAAGTAAAAGCCTACTTCCTTAGCTAGACATAAATCTTGTTGAGGATCTGTGAGTGTTGGCTATCTGATCATTATTACTGCGGCTGACATCAACAAAAGTTCTCTTCTCTCCCCCCCACGACTGACACGGTACCGGTGACTGTGTGCGTAAATCATCTCAGGACCACAGGGCAAACTATAAAACTGGCGCCAGTAAGCGTTCGACATTCAGCACCACAACCTTCTTTCCCGTAACGCATAAACTCACTTGAGATTTTGATTGAGTTTGATTGAGATAGAGCCTGTATCTCTGGTAGCCGTCGGATTCTGATCCTGTCACACTCAACTGCGGGTTGTTTCTTTGGCGAGAAAGCGGTATTTGAGACAGTTGCTACATAGAAGGAAAGCTGTACATTGCATTGAGCTTAAGTTTTGAGTTGGTTATCCTTTTTTTTTTTTTTTTTCTTTTCATAATAGAAGCTTTGGCTCTGGCCTCTCTCAAACCATTCAAATTCGTCTTGGGTCAAAGGGGATTTCATGCAGTACGTTGGAAGAGCTATCGGCTCTGTTTCGAAAACGTGGAACTCAATCAACCCTGCTACTTTGAGTGGAGCCATTGATGTGATCGTTGTAGAACAGCAGGATGGTAAGTTATTGCTAATATCTCAATTTAAAGACAGAAGCGGGTTTGAGAAGTTTGAGTTTCTAACAAATTCTTAGGTACGTTGAACTGCTCGCCGTTTCATGTGCGGTTCGGCAAGTTTTCTCTTTTGAGGCCGTCTCAGAAAAAGGTAAGAACCGCAGAATGAAACCATCTAGATGGACCAGTCACTGACGTGTGTGTATAGGTTGACTTCATAGTTAACGGAGAAAAAGTGGACCTTCCAATGAAACTGGGAGAGGGTGGCGAGGCATTTTTCGTGTTTGAGACTGACTCTTCAGTGCCTAAGGCGCTATTGACATCGCCTGTGGTCTCACCAACGACATCTCCGGAAAGTATAGAAGGCTCAAGTCCAGGTTTACAGGAACCAGAGTTTCTAGATCTTACCTCGACCGCTCTAAAACCAGACTCTGGGGACGACGTAGAGCTGCACTTGGATCATCCTAATACCGAGCCTGTATTTGACAGGGATGACGAGTTCAGAGAGCCTCCGGGTACACCCAAAAGCATGACTACTGCTGCTGACTCTCCGGAGTCACCAGTGGCTCCCAGCAAAGATTCCGAGCGGTCCCACACCCGCTCTTCTAGCACTTTTATATCAAAAGAGGTTGCTTCACAGAGAATTAAGCAGCTCACCAAAAAACTAACTGCAATAAATATACCCTCAAAAATTAACGACAATGGTGATATTATTTTAGATATAACTGGTTATAAGTCTGGCGAAGAAGATGACCAAGCAGCGGAGAGTATCAAGCAGATATTGGCACAAGAACTGGGTAGTGACTGTGATTTAGAGTCATTAGTTGACTACAACAACGAGGGCAAACTGCGGATCTTGTCTTTGGGTGAAGAAGAATTGAATAAAAACCATCCCGATGGATACGCTTCTGACGATGACTTCACTAAACAACAGGGAACGTCAATGGAATCCCCGCCTTCTCCTGCTACCTCTATGGTAGATGCTGACCAGTCTACTAGCCATTTTGTCAAAACTCTGAGGCTGACGTCGGACCAGTTGAAGTCATTGAAGCTGCGCCGCGGGCTAAATGAAGTGTCATTCCGAGTAAACCAGGGCAAGGCGGTGTGCAATGCTAGGATGTTCTTTTGGTCTTCAGATGCCTCAATTGTCATTTCAGACATTGATGGAACTATAACAAAGTCAGATGCGCTGGGCCATGTTTTAACAATGCTCGGAAGAGACTGGACTCATATGGGGGTAGCCAAGATGTTTAGCGACATTGCTGAGAACGGATATCACATAATGTACTTGACCTCAAGATCAGTGGGACAAGCAGACTCAACCAGATATTATCTAAAAGGTATTGACCAAAATGGGTTTAAGCTGCCCGAAGGACCGGTAATATTGTCACCAGATAGGACTATGGCAGCGTTACGACGAGAAGTCATTATGAGAAAGCCAGAATTATTCAAAATGGCTTGTTTACGTGATATTAGAAATTTGTATGGGGATCATGAGGAAACCCCGTTTTATGCTGGGTTTGGTAACAGAATCACTGACGCTCTCTCGTATAGATCAGTTGGAGTTTCTTCTTCCAAGATTTTCACAATCAACTCCAACTCTGAGGTTCATCTGGAACTGCTTGAACTTGCCGGGTACAAGAGTTCTTATGTACATATCACTGATTTAGTGGATCACTTCTTCCCTCCAGTTCTTGAGTCAGTCAAAGGCGGTGCAGTGTTTTCAGATGTTAATTTTTGGAGAGAACCAATCCCACAGCTTAGTGATGATGATGAAGATGACGATGATGGTGAGGCAGGAACACCAAACGGTGGCGGTGATTCGTACACTGCGAAAGACAAAGAGAAAGTTCATGCTCCACCAAAATCGGCCGAATCTAAAGTAGACGCATCTACTGATGCTGCTTTGGGAAATGGAACATCCTCGGGTAACAGTGCTTCGCTGAAGACCGCCCAGTCTGAGACTACGACTACTGCTGCAATGAGCTCTCCTCGTTATAGAAACAGCACAGGCAGTACCGGGCACGATTCTCATGATGAAGTTGCAGGAGAGGATACAGGGGAGGAAGAATTGGATGACGACGAAGAGGATTATGACGATGAATATGATGACGAGGAGGCTGAAGACGAGGATTACGATGAATATGAGGTGGATGCGCTCGAAGACTCTTATATCTATGATGATGACGATGATGATGATGCCACAGAGGATGTAGACTACGATAGCAGGGAAGAGGGTGAATCTCATCATACTGACCGAGATGATGTGGACGCAGAGGAGGATTTAGATGGGGATCTGCTAAACGAGGATGAAAAGGCTACATTCAGAAGTAGAAGAACTACCTCGCAACCTCCCGTGAGTGCTACTCGACAACTTTCAGACTCACCAAAAATCATAAGCGCATCTGAGATGCTACGGAACATGTCACTCCATGAAGACTGAGTCATTAGTAGTGATAGTGTCACTAAATTATATATAAAATAAACTTGCATTACTCTTTACTAGCTTGCCTTGTACCACAGAACTTTGCAGATGCTGACTGACCATTGGTTTTGACTAGCATCCCGCAAAGAAGCACTCACCTAAGCCCTGCCTCTAATGAGCTCCCAGACTGTCTCTAGAGAGAAAGTATTTCGGAAACCCTAGTTCAAAGCATTATGTAATCGTTAATCTGGAGACTGGCTCTTGAAGTGCTTTTATCAGATCGATCGGATGGATGAACAAGAAGGGAGTTAGCGGCGCGCGCTTTAACGGCCTGAAGCAAACAATTTTTTTTTTTTTTTACCTCCTATTTCTGACCCATAAGCGCTCTCACGCACGCACAGTTTCCACGCCTTGCCGGGCCGTTAAATCGACACCAACACCGACGACCTACGATAATTTGATACTTGGGCCCAGCGTGTATTAGTAACCCAAATTTTTTTTTTGTCCACTGAGGTCCTTGCCTTCGTTGAAAGGTATTGTGTTTGTGAATTTTTCAGGAAGCTTCAGGCTAGGCCCGCGTAACGTCGAGGGTTAATTTCAAAGCGTTTGCTGGAGACTTTGAATTTTGGAGAGTTTCACGGACTTTGTGCCATCGGAGGGTTTGCTTTTAATGATTTTAGCCAGTCCTGCAAGACCAAACAGCGGTGGCGATATTAAGTGAAGTATTTGCTAGTGCGTACTAGCCACTCTCAAGTTTTGCGAATTTCCGAACTTGAAAGAAAGAAAAGAAAGGCTTCAGGAAAAACTAGCAAAAAGTTACTACAACACAAAAGCATGCCGACAGATTTTGGAAATCAGATAAGTATAGACCTCGACACTCTGAGTAGTGTCGGGAGCACGAGCAATGCGGATACTGTTGCTTCATCGGTGGAAGACTCTGTGACGACGACCAAGTTATCTATACAAGGCATGACTTGCGGCGCGTGCGTTTCAGCCATCACCAACACGGTTGAGCAACTGGATGACGTTATTTCTGTTTCTGTAGCCTTGATGACAGAGCGAGCTGTGGTAGTACATAATACCAATCTAAGTGCTGAGAAAATCAAGGAGGCAATTGAGGATTGTGGTTTTGATGCTGAGATTATTGAGTCCGAAAGTGAGGAAAGCAAAGTACAAGATGATAGCATAGCAAATGTTGTACTCAAGGTATATGGAATGACATGCTCCTCGTGTTCAGGTACGGTGGAGTCTGGATTACGGAAAATGGACGGTGTAATCTCAGCTGTGGTTTCATTATCGCTGGAGGAAGTACAAATTGCATACGACTCAAAAAAGGTTGGACTAAGAGGACTAATTGAAGAAATTCAGGATATGGGGTTTGATGCTATACTGGCGACATCTGCTGACAATACGGCACAAATAGAGTCTCTAGCCAGAATTCGGGAAATTCAGCAGTACAAGAATGATTCAATCAAGTGCGCGTTGTTTGCCATACCAGTCATGATAATTACGCATCTTTCCATGATGGTTTCATTTTTGTCATTCTTTAAAACCAAATTACTACCTGGAATATTTCTGGATGATGTCTTATGTCTTTTTTTGGTGATTCCTGTTATGTTTGGCCCTGGCATGAGATTTTATAAACATGCATACTCGGCTATAAAACATCGGGCGCTAACTATGGATGCACTGGTGGCTATTTCTACTGGCGGCGCATTTAGTTACTCTGTGATTTCAGTGTTATATTCCGTTTGCACTCAGTCCCCATCGCATCCGCCAACACTATGGGATGCTTGCACTATGATTATCACTTTTGTCACTTTTGGGAAATATCTGGAAAACAGAGCCCGTGGACGAACATCTCTTGCATTATCGAGATTGATTTCGCTGGTTCCGTCTAATTCTACTATATACTCCAGCCCCGAGAACTACGCGAAGGGGATTTTGGACGAAAAAGTCATACCATCTGATTTGCTGCAAATTGGAGATATTGTCATACTCAGACCCGGTGAAAAAGTTCCAGCTGATGGTGATATTGTGTCAGGAAGCTCTTACTTTTCAGAATCCTTGCTCACTGGTGAGCCTTTGCCAGTTGCCAAATCAGTAGGGGATGCCGTCATTGGTGGTAGCGTAAACGGGCCTGGTACAATTGATTTCAGGGTATCTCGAGCGGGAAATGACACAAAACTGTCTCAAATCGTCAAGTTAGTCAAGGATGCTCAAAGTTCGCAAGCCCCAATCCAAAGGTTTGCAGACTATGCTGCAGCATACTTTGTTCCCGCTGTACTGGCTCTGGCATTCATCACTCTAATTTGTTGGCTGACCATTTCCTTTTGGTTTCCTTCGGTATTCGGACCAATGGATAGCGGAGGGTCCTTCATGACATGTTTCAAAATTTGCATTTCTGTTATTGTGGTTGCTTGTCCTTGTGCGCTGGGTTTGGCTACGCCGACTGCAGTGATGGTGGCTACTGGTATCGGTGCCGAAAATGGCATCTTGATCAAAGGCGGTGAGATTTTGGAGATGGCTACAAAGGTTGACACGGTTTTGTTTGACAAAACTGGTACTCTAACTATGGGAGATATGTCCCTAGTTGATTACCAAATCGAAGCTGGGTTTGATTCGGGGCTATTTTGGTTTCTTGTTGGTTGCACAGAGGAAAGCAGTGAGCACCCAGTGGCTAGAGCACTTATATCCATTGCGAAGGCCAAGCTTGGGTTACCAGGAGATGGTAAGCTGCAGTCTGAGTCTCGCGGCAAAGTTGAGGATTTCAAAGTGCTTATCGGAGAAGGTGTTTCAGCTAAAGTTGACGGTAAATATGACATCTTGATTTCTCACCAAGCGCGGCTGCTTTCTGAAGGCATTGTAGCACCCGAAGTGGAATCCGAAGGTTGCACTGTAGTGCTGGTGGCAGTGAATGGCAAGTACTGTGGGCACATTTTACTGTCAGATACCATCAGGCCGGAGTCAGCTAAAACAGTTGCAGCTTTGCAAAAAATGGGCCTTTCAGTAGGGATTGTTAGTGGTGACAATATGAAAGTTGCCAGGAAGGTTGCACAAAAAGTCGGCATTGATAACGATATGGTGTGGGCCAATGTTTCACCGGCCGGTAAAATTGATCTCGTCTACAAGTTACAAGGAACTTACAACTACGAAGGAGGGTATCCTGCTAATTTCAAGCCAAAAGTGGTGGCCATGGTAGGTGACGGTATCAACGACTCTCCAGCTTTAGCAGCAGCTTCACTTGGCATCACTCTTTCGGATTCATCAGATGTCGCTGTTGAAGCTGCGGATATTGTTCTACTAAGGGAAGCAGATTCTCTACTAGATGTACCCGCTTCTCTGGACTTGAGTCGTCAAGCGTTCCGCCGGATAAAGATTAATCTTGGCTGGGCGATTTTGTACAATGTCATTATGCTACCATTTGCAATGGGTCTTTTCGTGCCTTGGGGTATCTACCTGAACCCAATGTTGGCCAGTGCTGCAATGGCATGTAGTAGTGTGTCGGTGCTTGTGTCAAGTCTGATGCTACAAAGATGGAAAAGACCCAATTGGGCTGATACTGAGGCTCACGAGACTTCTGTTAGAGGTGCTTCGTTCATTGGCCGTGTAAAACGTGCATTTGGTTTGGCCGAGCGAGAGTCCTTGTACCAATCTTTGAATTCGTCGGTCTAGTTTTGAAACTCTTTATAATAAAGTAATTTTGTTTTTATTTGTAAATATATATATAGATATATATCTTAATATCATAAGTGTATTTTCGTTTCGGATGCAGTTGGGGGGAATATCATAATAAGTATTGGGGGAGTAATAGAAAAAAAAGAGGTTTATGCAAGAGTTGTCAGTATAACAGTCCGCTATAAAACTTTCTGGACTTGTTGCTGAGCAAGATACTGAGCAAACCTTGAACCCTCATGAATTCCACATTCTGTCTTTGCTTTACCCTTCCATCTACCTGCTCTCTCGTCCTCGCCCTCCTTAACAGGTTGAGTTGAGTGCCAGTCTCCAACAGACCTATAACCCTTCTCTAATAACTTATTGTAAGGCACATTGTTAGCCTTGATGTACTGGTTTACTTGAGCAAAGGACCAGTTAGCGAGAGGATTAATTTTGACAATTCCCTCCGAGCTAATCTCAACAATGGGTAGCTCACCTCTCTGGCCTCCCTGTGACTTTCTTCTTCCAGTGAAAACTGCAGAGATGCCAAGCTCCTCGTAGGCACGCTGCAGAGGCTCAACCTTCACAATATAGTCATAGAGGTTTTCGTCAGTGTCCCACAAGTTCTCGCCATGTGTCTCTTCGAGCTCCTTTGCGGTCTCAAACCCATAAGGCTTGTAAATGTGCAAGTTGGCTGTAGGATACTTTTCCTTGATGTCCTGCACAAGGTCCAGCGTCTCTTCGAAATGGTAAAGAGTGTCAATAAATACTAAGTCAATAGGATGCGCAGCTTCCGGAGAAATCTTGGACAGAATGTCCAAAATGACCAAGCCAGAGAGCCCAAACGCGGTTGTTTGGAAAAGACCGGGAATAGAAATCAGAGACCATTTCAGAATCTCCTCAGGAGAAAGCTTTGCGAGCTTGCTGTTGATGTGCTCCAGCTGCTTCGGGGTCAAAACAATCTTTGACTGTGGTGTCTCCACTGCAGACTCTACCTCAATGGCAGTAGCTTTTGGTGATTGGAATTCTACTGATGGAGACATTGGGTTGTGGTGTAGGCTGATAACTGTGAGCTCTGAAGCAATGAGAGAAGTGAAAAAGCCTTTGGATATTTTTAGCTCAATTGAATATGAAGAGGAAGAAGAGAGAGGAAAAGTCGGAAGAGGGAAAAGGAGAGGGAGAACCTCTGAGCCATTCTTGCCATTTTTGCTATTACAAATAACGTCTCTAAAGGGTCTTTCTCGAGAACAGACGCAAGCGGATCGACCGAAGACGAAATTTTTCACAGACTTCACTTTAAGATGGCGAGATTGCACGTGATTCTAGACGCCGCCCCAGAGCGCCAAATTAATTTGTTTTTTTAATTGCACGCAACCCGACGTCCCCGGCGCTTAAGGTTTTTGATTACATAATTGGGTCTAACAGATACTCAGCTAGTGGACCTAAGCCTACAAAGTGCTCTCAGCTCATGCTGTTTCGGTGGCCAAAGCTCAGGCTATTCTTATCGAGGAACTATAGTTTAATACATACATATGCGCTTTGGTCTTGTCAAAGCAGGTTTCAGCTGACATCAATCATCAACAGCAGCAGCAGCGCTCTCTTTCAAGCTGTATGTTGTTCATTTATGTGTAGTTCATACTGCGCTTAACTCTGGCTACTGACAGACACAATCACCTAAATAGAATATACCTTCGGACCAAAATTGGCACAGACTTGTATCTGCATAGATAACTCATATGGTGAAACCTCAACTCCTTCGGATGCAGCTTCTTCGTCCGCCAATCACAAGTGAGTATTGTCAACCTAGGCTTAGATTGCTTGCGCACCAACAAAAAGTCGTGCGGCTTTAATCCACCACACAATACTTTTTAAGCGCCACGTGACATGAATACCATGACTAAACTTGATACTTCAATTACATAACGCATTTGTCGACGAATCAAATTAGACGTTGGGCAGGGTCCATTATCCACAAGCTTTTCTGTTTCACGGTAGTAGACCTCCCATAAGACCTGCAACAGCTCTCCAGCAAGTTTACGCATAAGCTATAGCCTTCGCCTATTGTTTGGCTGCCTAGCGAACATAATAATTGTGAGTGTATATACTTACAAACAGAGCACCACCGCCAATCAATCGACTTGAAACACCCAATAAGGACATCAATAAACATTTTTCCAGTTGTTTTCCTCCAGTTTCTTGTCCTATTATACACTTTCAATACTTCTTCTGATCAAGGATAAATCGATCTCTTAGTATATCTGTGATGATTAGAGCCGGCTCTCGAAGATTATTGCTTTCTTCCTCTTCTTCTTCTTCTTCTCCTATTTCTTACAACACTATGAACGCCTCTTTGAGAACTCTGAGGAGTGTCAAGTCTGCTCCCTCGCTTCGGAGGGCTATTCACAACTCATCCCCCAAACCAACTCCGTCTTCAACATTGCTATCTTCTTCAAACTACGTGGGTTTGTCCGTCAACACTTTGAAACAAGAATGCCGAAGGAAAGGGTTGAAAGTTTCCGGCAAAAAGGCTGATTTGGTTGACAGACTACTTTCCCATGAGGCCTCAGCAAGTGCCGTCCCCGGACTGGCCCAAGGAATTTCCACAAGTCTTAAAAGAAAAGCTAAGGGAGATGATTCAAGTATTGACTTTTATAAGCTGCCTCCTAAGGATTACTCGAAGCCGGTCGAAAAACCAGCAATCAAGATCCCTGTACCCCCTGAGTCTCCAATCACTCCTCAGAACGTTGACGCAGTCTACAAGACCAGCGAGCCTATTGGCGGAGCTCCCAAAGAACACCACGGCACTGATTCCTCTCCCATTGTTACACCTCTAGGCCCCGACCATAGCGTAAGAACGCTTGTTGATGACACAGTTCTTGTCAGCGACAAGCCCGGCCAATCAGAGAGTGGCTCCTCGGAGGACTTGAGCAGTCGAGATAAGACATTTTTAGCATCCTTTGTAGCTGCTGTAGGCGGATGGTGGCTTTTGGGCAGTGCTTTCTCCAAAAAGGACAAGAAAGATCATTAAAGGACTTTGGACATGATTGAATCTTTGATCTTGGTTTTTCTCCCTGGGGTTTTTGGTACAGGAATCCCCCTTATTTATATATATATATACATACACAATTTGAATAACAACTAACTAGTTGCCAGCGTATCTCAACTTTTGATCCAAGTTCACCTTCAGACAAAACTTTGTGTCTTTGTGTTCACATTGTTCTTAAACATGTGCTGTTTTTGCTGTGATCCAAAAATTAGTCCAACTCTAGATAGTTATCCACCACCGTTATCGATCGAGCACTTATTAAAGCTGATCCTGAAGATATATCTTGGGATCCCTTAAAAATGTGCATGCATAGCTGGCGCTCAAACTTAATTTTTTCTCTTTGATACCTTCTTTTCAAAAGTTGAAAACACTTTCGTACTTGGCACCGTGCAGAGATTGAGAATTTCTCGACTACAGCTCTGCTAAACAAACTTACCTTTTAGTTTTCTTTCCCTGTAAGGGCTGCTTACCATATTTTTGTTTTCTCTCTCTCTCTCTGATTCTTTTTTTCTCTTATCTTGCAATCACTTTGCTTGACTCTTCTAACATCAGGTCCAACTGAACAGGTCTCTGCTACATCTCTAATTTGTCCCTCGGGTACCTGCTTTTTTTTACATGAACATTTCTGGTAGGCTTCGATGAGAATTAATAAGTCTTTTCTCTTTCTGCAGATACTGTATCTATGGAGTGTAGGAGCCGAGGAAGTTAAGAGAGAAGAGGAAGAATATAGTCATGGAGTGAATCATGGATTAAGTTCCGTAGGCGATGTTAATTCAGCAGACACTAGAACTATCATTGATCTCTTGTCAAACTCTGCCCAGTTCTCAACATTGCTCGGGCATATAAGACGTCTGGGTTTTGTGCCTGATCTGAACGAGGCCAGAAATATCACTCTACTTGCACCTGTCAACTCTGCATTTTATGGCGTTGATGAATCCACAGTAACCCGGGACTTTTTATTATACCATTTACTTAACACAACGGTGGATGTCGGAAGTTTATCTTCGGAGCATTTGTTTTCATCTCTGTTGCTATCCTCAGGATTAATAGACTCGGAAGACTTTACTGGGACCCCAATTCTTTTGCAAGTTCCAGACAAGGGCGCATATCTTATCAATCACAAGAGCAAAATTGTGGACCCGGACATTTTTGCAGCACCTTCTCGAGGAGTATTGCAGGGTATTGACAAGGTACTTTCACCTCCCAATAAATTATGCCAAGAAATTGAACAGCTTTCGGATGTGGCTAGATTCTCGTCTTTGCTCAAGATGGCTTACGACTGTTCCTCTGAGAAACTGTCGCAGCTTACCACCGCGTTTGTTCCCTCTGACTCTGCATTCTCAAGTTATAACAAAATTGAGTTGAAGTATATTTTTGACACTGAGCAGGGGCAAGCTGATAGGCAAAAAATCATTAATAACCATTTTGCAGCAGAGCCAGTTTTACAGGGGAAATCTGCCAATATTACCACTACTGGCGGAGTGGTACTGCATCTGGATTCGAATTTGGTTATCGACAAGGTCAATAAGCCGGCGCAAGTGGATATTCTGGCTAATAATGGAATTATTCACCTGTACAATAATTTTACTGTCGACTACTCTGACTTGGTCAAATTCACACCCGAGAAATATTTGCATGGTTTAGGTGCCAGCCAATTTGTCAAGGAGGTATTTTTCCGGAGCTTCGAGGAGCTGATTAATGGATCCGAAACTAGTCCGCAGACAATACTTGTCCCTTCACCCAATGAAAATGATCTATATAGCACGTTGTCGCTTTCATCCAACTCACTTTTATACCATTTCGTTGAGGGGCAGTACTCATTTGGAGACGAAATAGAGCCAGGACACTTTTTAGTTCACTCCAAAATGTCCAGTGGAAAGCTGGGAGATTATCATCAAAGGATCAAGATTCTTGTTTCAATTACTGGCTCAAAATTTGTCAACGGCCACAGAATTGTTAGTCCGGAATATAAAGTGGGGAACACTTCGATATACATCATTGAAAATGATCTTTTGCTACCTCCAACTTTGGAGACCGTTGTGGGCCCATTTTTCCAGAGCTCTTACTCATTGGAGTTTCTGGAACAACTGGATTTGCTCCAGCCACCAAAGGGACAGCCATGGACATATTTGTTACCTACGAGATTGGCCTGGGAAACCCAAGAATTGGTGACAGAGTATTTAAAAACGAATGAAACTGCGCTGGAACTTGTATTTGGGTCCTTAATCTTTGAATCGCCCTTTTATACTGACGACGAGCCAGCTACAGTCAAACTACTGAATGGAGTCGAAACCAGAGCTGAATTTTCCTCAGACAAAAAGAAATTGCTGCTGGGAGACTTTAATTATGGCCTGGATGCTACCGATATTTTGTTTGACCGGGGAGTTGCTCATTCTGTTGACCGATTCTCTGTTCCTGAAAGCGTGGATATAAATGCTAGACAATTGATCTCGGCAGGTGGCCGCAGTGATTTTATTGAACTGCTAGAGGCTCGAAACAAATCACATGTGTTGGACGATTTGAGTGAAGGCTACACTATCCTGGTGCCTAGCATATCTGCATTGGAGCAAGACAAGATTGATCTTGAGTCCAAGGATATCGATCTTGTTCTTGATCTTCATATTTTGCCTGGAAATCCCATTGATGCCTTATTTTCTGGAGAAGAGAAGGTGCCAACTTTAGACAAGGACGTATCTCTTGTCTCAAGAAACATTTCGGGAAGACTTTTTTTCTTGAGAGTTGCTGAGGGAAAGGAAGCAGAGGTCTATGTCACTCAACGTGGTGACACCACCCAGAACAGGACAGTTTTGTACCTTGACAAGTATGTATCACCGGAGTGGGTACCCCATCCCCTTATTCCTCCACCATTCAGACTAAAAACTCATATTGCAGTCCTGTTAGGGGTTGTTGCTGGAGTCATTATTATGTTTGCAGTCATTGTTGCTTTGTTTTTCTCAATCATGAATGGCAAAAGCAATTCTAGCGATGAACTCGAGGAGGAGCGACGTGCTCTTTTGGCCGAGTCAGGCTTTGGCAGCACAGGATCACGCTCTTCGAGCATAGGTGATGAAGAAAACGCGGCGGGCAGAAGTTACGGAGCTACTGAAGGCGATTCACAGACGGCAACAGCCTCAACATCTACGACTAGCCCCATTGCTACAAATAAGGTACAAGAGCAGCGCGAGTTTGGACAGCACCTAAATTTGCCATAATTTACAATAATATTCTGTTACTCTGTAACCAGAAACTATTCAAGTACGTGGATGTTGAGTAATTTTAAAACCTATATCTGTATTACCTACACCGACACTGCGAATGTGATACAAGCTTCAGCCATTTTGCGCAGCTCATCCAGGCTTGCAGCTTGAATCGATTCAACTGCTTGCAAATCCTCAGTTAAAGACTCAGCGAGCTGGTCAATTTCAAATTTAGCAGTAGATGTCAGAGTTTTGGCTGACACAGTTTTATCGTAGAACCTGTTTACTTGGTTAGATAAATCTTCAATGTGAGAAGCTGTGAGTTTTGCATGTTCCAGAAACTCTTCCGTTCTTGAGTCTGGTGTGAACTCAGATGCTTCCATCCCGCAAAGAGCTTCTACTTCTCTGTCGCCGTTGGAGGAAAGCTCAGTAGCGAACTCTTTGAAGATGCGGCAAACAGAAGCTGAATTTTCTAGATTTTGAGACAATTCACCCAAACTGCACTTAGCACCTTCGGGAGCTTCAGCTATTGCTCTCTTGCGGGGTTCTCGCTTGCGCTGACGGTTGGTGGCGCTGGCTGTGGATTTGGCTCTGGGCATGATACTGAGAATGTTGTAGCTGCATGTGCTAAAGCAGCATCAGCAAAAACCGATTTCAGCAATACCATGAGTTATACATCTAAGTTTACAAGTTCGAGTATATTGATATATATGTACCTTCACGCGCAGTGGGTTGTGTATTTCGGCTAGTTTTACTCAAACTTTGAAATTTGTGCTAAACAAAACAGGTATAAATCTGGCTTTAGCTTTATCGCACTCACTAAGCGGCTATATCTGACTTATGCGTACTAACTCCACAGGTTGATATGCCAACCATTGATATGCCAACCATCGATGTGCTCAAGCCAAAACTGTCTTTATCTTATACTTGATCCACTTTGCTTTAAAAGTATACCGGCCATTCGTCGAGATAAAGCATATCTTGTGACTGTTCAACGTTGAATCTGAGGATCTCCACAGCAACGTGCCTAATTACCTGTGTTTTCTAGGGAGGGGGATCTCTGGTGGCTTTGAAGGTATCAATGCACTTTGTCTGAATTTGAATCCTGCGTACAGATGACCGTATAGCTGGACTTTGCGTAGCATTGTTTATCCGACGCAAAAAGGTGTCACTGTAGCTCTCCTCAGAATCGAGTCGACCATTTCAGTGAAAATCATAAACAGCTGCTCAAGTGAGCTTCGTTGAAACAAGTCTTCTACTATCCACAATGGGCAAACCTGGCGCCATTGTACTCGTATGATACTAATCTGAAAGTCTCAAGCAGAGTGATTCCCTCAGTTTGCACACACCCTAAAGGCTTATTGAAGACGGGTGCTAGCTCGAGCCTAAGAGTCGTGAGGTAGCATTTCCCCCCACAAGTGTTTAGATTGAAGTCAATTTGGGTATCACATTCTTTAGATTAGAACCCGGCATAGCGGAGTAGCATACGAGGGTGGTATGACCATGGAGATTGAAGATACCAGCTCAATGCGGTGGTTGGCCATCTCCAAGGTGGTAAGATTAAGAGCTGGATGAGCACACGATATACCCAAAAAGGAATCAAAAAATAAATAAGAAAAATTAAAAAACCAGGCACGTCTCCACCGAAGTCACGCCCATTCCTCCCGCTCGCAGTGCATTTTGGGTGTCGTACCGTATGCCAGATCTTTGCGGTGCTGATAAAATCCAGGCAGCTCTCGTTGTGACAGTTTCAGACGCATGTAACATACCGAGCTCTTAATAAATTAACCGTTTTTGGTGCGAAAGATCGATCTGTTGAGCGGCATCATCATCTCAGTAGAGTTCTAACTCATCCACCTTCTCCTCGATCACAACTGCCAAAATCATATTACCCTCGAAATCCCTCTATCATTACTTATCGCAACGAGTAATTAAAGTTAAGCTTAGTACGGCCCGCGTACCTTAAACTCAAAATGCTAAAGTTACAAGCACACTATAATTCTAAAATGAACCGTGTCTTGGTGCGACCGGGCCAAACTGGATAGAACAGAGAGCAACCATTTAGTCTGCGATAAGGCTCTTCAATTACATATCTTCGGAAAAGCGATAGAGGGTTTTTTTTTTTTTACTCTATTCTACTGTAACACGGCAGGCACGTAACGCTTGTGCATGTGAGTAGGAATCTGCGACTGTATATTCTAAATCGAAGTAACATGTATATCCGAGGCGGTGATGTTTGGATCCTCGAGGATCCAAAATATGCTTCGTTTCAGGGGCAAGGACTCAATCTAAGATATGAACTTTCAGAACAGAATATAATTTCCTACCACCTAGAGATATGGGTCACATATAATTTCTGTCTCGGCTAAGCCAGGTATCGCGTATGGCTGGACCTTTTGAAAAGTTATTTAAACGAATTGAGTTTCCTCTCTTTTGCCTACGCTTTTTTTGTTGTTTTCCCGGCATTAAGTTCTAACTAGTGTAGCACTTTTCCAAAAATGTACTTCAATACAATTGCTCTTGCAAGTACACTTCTTGCAGCGGTGTCTGCCGTTAAGGTAAACCCACTGCCAGCCCCAAGAAATATCACGTGGGGCACTACTGGATCAAAGCCTATTTCATACTGGCCCGGTTTAACATCCTCAACTTATAACCAAGTGGTACAGGATGGCTGGAACAGAGCTTGGAGCACTATCACCGAGCTTAAGTGGCAACCTGTTGCCATTGAAGAGCCAATTCCTACTTTTGAGCCATTCCCTACCGCTGGACTCACCAAGAGAGGAAACAACAATCAACTGCTTTATGAAGCTCACATCACTATCAGTGATTATGACGCGCCCTTGGAGCACGGAGTTGATGAGTCTTACACTATCAGCATTGAGCCAACTGGATACTCTATTGATATTACTGCAGAGACTGTTTGGGGTGCTCTCCATGCTTTCACTACTTTGCAGCAGATCATCATTTCTGATGGTAAAGGTGGTTTCTTAATTGAGCAGCCAGTTCAGATCTCGGATGCTCCCTTATATCCCCATAGAGGAATCATGGTCGATTCTGGCAGAAATTTCTTGACTGCCAAGTCAATTCAGCAGCAGATTGACGTTTTAGCTTTGGCAAAGATGAATGTCCTTCATTGGCATTTATCAGACTCTCAGTCTTGGCCATTGAAGCTCAAATCTTATCCTCAGATGACTAAAGATGCTTACTCTACCGCTGAGACCTTCTCTATTGAAGACATCCAGAATACTATCGCCTACGGCCAGGCTAGAGGTGTAAGAATTATCCCCGAGGTAGACATGCCTGGACATGCTGCTTCTGGTTGGGAGCAAGTTGACCCCAACATGGTTTCCTGCGGAAAGTCATGGTGGTCTAATGACGTCTGGGCTGACCACACTGCTGTTGAGCCTAACCCTGGACAACTTGATATCATTTACAATGGCACTTACCCTATCATCGAGAAGGTTTACGACGAGTTGAGTAGTATCTTCAAGGACAACTTTTTCCACGTTGGAGCTGATGAGTTGCAGACTGGTTGTTACAACTTCTCCAGTTACATTATCGACTGGTTGGACGAGGACAAGTCTAGGACTTGGAACGACTTGGCTCAGTACTGGATTGACAAGTCTTACCCTATTTTCACCAAGATCAAGAACAGAAGACTGATCATGTGGGAAGACATTATCCTCAGTACTCCCTATGCTGCCAATGTTTCTACCGACGTTATCATGCAGTCTTGGAACAACGGTATTGGCAACATCAAGGAGCTAGCATCTAGAGGATACGACGTTATCGTATCTTCTGCTGACTTTATGTACCTTGACTGTGGTTTTGGTGGCTGGGTCAGCAATGATCCCCGTTACAACGTCATGACTAACCCTGATGCTGATGTTGCCAATTTCAATTACCAGGGAGCTGGCGGTTCCTGGTGCGCCCCTTACAAAACATGGCAACGAATTTATGATTATGACTTTAATCTCAATCTCACTGATGCTGAGGCTAAACACGTCATTGGAGCTGAAGCTCCCTTGTGGTCTGAGCAAGTTGACAGCACTGTTCTCGGCTCAAAAGTCTGGCCCAGAGCTGCTGCTCTTGCTGAACTCGTCTGGTCTGGTAACCGTGACGCTCAAGGCAACAAGAGAACCACTTCTATGACTCAGCGTATTCTCAATTTCAGAGAGTACATTGTCGCTCTTGGATACCAAGCTTCTCCATTGATGCCCAAATACTGTATCCAGCACCCTCATGCTTGCGACTTGTATTACAACCAGAGCGCTCTTTACGATTATGCTTCCTGAAAAAGGCTAAAAAAAGATACTTCTTCGTTTCTATATATCTGTGTCTATAGCACCTTTGTAGCAAAATTTTTTTTTCAAGAATAAGGCAAGCCCGCCATGAACACCGGTCTTTTTACAGCTGAGCAGCTTGATCCAACTGTTTGTTCTATTTTTTTTTCTTCTTGTGATGCTCACAAAGCGCATTCCACTGCAGTAGTTGTTTAACCTGTGCTAATTCAGTCAAAAGGGTATAGGAACTGCAAAAAAAAAGTAGGTCTTGCCCGGATTCGAACTGGGGTTGGCGGAATCAGAATCCGCAGTGATAACCAACTACACTACAAAACCAACAGGTTTTTAACAATCATAGTGCCATCAGCTAAGACTATATAGCAGAATTTTACTTACTGCATCAAAATCAAAAAAAAAAAAATTGAAATCGAGAAAACGTTGAGGCATGATGATGAGAATCTATTGAGCCTTAGGCCTAAACCAGAGCTATGGTCATACTTACTTTGTGGTGCTAGTTATTCTAGTTCACCAGTATAATTCTTCTGCTATGACAATAAAGTCGAGTCCAACGTTCTCCGCAACCTCGCACCGTAGTGCAATGTAGGTAGCTTTCCCCAGCCAAAAAATAAAAGATAACTTAATAC